>JASDQU010027493.1:17740-29058 GCA_032191745.1 Picea mariana
ATAAGACAATGTTGGCTTGATGATGATCTTGACATAGAACTAATCACTACATTTTCAATTTTTTTGAAGATCTTCCTCAAATGTTGGGATCCTCACTATGGAAAGAAGGAATATGGAGAGTTCATTGAACATTTCATGGCACTCCTACTTAAGAAAGAATATTCATCCATTGCATCTGCCATGTAAGATCAATAAAGTGATGAACATGTTGATGAAGAACCACTTCATGAGGAAGAAGAGAGCATCCATTCATCCACACACGAAGATCTTCTTGATGAAAGCACTCAAACCTCCATTCTTGAAAACCAAGGTTTGGTAAGCCCTAATTCAGAAATCTTTCATAATCATTTTCAGCCATCTATATGCACATATAACACAGATTTGGAGTAGCAAGTAGATGAAGTTTTTGATCATGAATATTCAAATGCTTTACCGCCACGTGTTGAGGGTGAACTGGTTTCTAGCTCAGAAATTTTCCAGAATTATTTACTCTCATGCACTATAGATTTATTTCAACACTTTAATCATGCTTATGATAGACAAAATTTAGATTATTTTCAACTATTTTCTGTCATAAAAAAATTCAGAAAATTTTCAAATTATGGATATAAAAAGTGCTGGAAATTTCAAGCCATCAATACTTTCATATTTTTATATGTTTTCATATGAAAGTATGGCTGAAAATTGTATGTTCAGATATGGAAATTACTTAGGACAACAATGTTTCCAAGTTCAGATTTGTAATACTAATTTTCAATGATCCCTAAGTGGGCAACAAGCCTTGGATTCTAAATAGAAATGCCTCCTTAGATTTGAGATCTACACTTCATACTTGTTGGAGCCACCCACACCTTTCTTGCTTGAAGGTGTGAATGGAGATTTGCATGTAGCTTTTCCTTTGAAGAGGCACGCATGTGATATTTTGCGGGAGGATGAGGGGTTACCATATGCATTTTCCACCCCATATATCATCTTTCTACAACAAGATATTGACTTGGCATATGCTAGGTGGTGCTACTAGTTTGTAGATTTTGTTATTGGTTACCATATGTACTTCCATATTGTAGCCACTTTGTCATATATTTTGTAGCTCATATGCACTTGATGATAATCATTTCTTTGTTTTGGTCTATGACCAAATAAAAAAGAAACATTGTAGCATTGATGCAATGAACACATGGCTCCATTGGCTGTATGACCATATGATTTCACCTAACACTCATTGTACATGCTAAAATAGAGTAGGTGTAGAAGAAATAATCTCTCAAAGAGTGTTAGAGTAGAAGAATAAGCTCTCTATTATGAACATTGCATCTCATGTATTTTGGCATTGTTGGCTTATGCCTTTCTTTCTTGTAAAGCCAATTTTTATGTAATAAGTTAAACATTTGGATGTGGTGTTTAGGGATGTGACTTGGATCCATCCTGCCACATGGTTGTATTCCTCTTGTGTAGAGGATATTCTCACAGGTACATCAGAGATTCCAGGGTTCTTATGCACTTTTATCCTAAGAGTACATATCTTCGAATTGGAGCTAGCTATTACCCTTCATATTGGCATGACTGGTAAATGTATAATTTTTATCATATGCCATATTTTCAGGGGTAACTACAGGGAAGTTGATGGACTAGAGAAACGCACCTTCTATTTTTGCTTGGTTGGGCATAGTATATGTTGATGGTTGTGGATCCTCTTACTTCATCTTAGTGGTGCATGGTATACTACATGATTGATTTAGTGGATCGTGTCTTGGATCCTATTTTTCTCTTCATGGTCACACTTGATACGCACATGGATGGTTGTGGTATGCTCTTTGGTGCTATGGTTTAAATTCATTTTTATTGTTATGATTTATGGTGCAAAACATTTACACCCCACTAGAATATAAGAGTGAGCAAGTTTGTTTTGAAGGGGCACCCCCTTTTACAACTCAACCATGGTGAAGAAATAAGGTAAAAATTCATACCATTCTTAAGATGGGGCCACCCCCTTTTAAACTTTAAGACATAGATATACTAAGGAAATGATAAAGGTCGTGTTATAATAAGGGGTTGACTCTTTGTTATCATACTCAAGCTTAAGTCACACGATGGACTAAAAAGGAGCATGACATCATGGTTGACACACATGTTCACAAAAAGTGTACTTTAATATCTAAAGCTATTACTTATTATATATGATGTGGTAAAAACTTGCTCATTGTTGAATTTTGAATACTAGACCAGCTCACAATTGCACTAAATAACCAGGATCTCAAGATGATTTAACCAAGCACAAATTACAAAAAAAATAGGTATGCTCGTTTCTCCATAGGCAATGCTCTTTCATTGCCACCCAACCATAAGAATCCTCAAGTGCCACCCCCGAGAAGAGCATAGTAGTTATCCTGGGAAACCTTTCTACACAAGGGGAGAAAACCAAACACCTTTTCTTATAGAGAAGATCCATGCCAAAGACAGAATAACCAAGAACAAGCTCTATTCACTAGAGAAAACCAATAAGAAAGAATCCAACAATACTTATCTCAACATGGAGAGAAATCAACAATGTAAACCCTAGCCAGAGTGCTAGAGCACTAGTCCACCTCTAGCGCACCACCAAGACTGAGAGATATACCCCAACTAGACTTGCACCTTCCTTCCTTCAGCAGTTGCAGCTGCAGTTGCATCTGCAACTCTCTTCCAAACTTGCGCTATGATATGTGAGAGAGTGTGTCAAATGAGAAGCGAACCACCCTTATTTATACTAATCTGACCAATGAAGTTTTCCAGTGGGGCCGACTTGTCCTTTCTGGAAAATATATTTACTTTATCTTTTTCTGGTAGGCCGACTTGACTTATAGAGAAATATATATCTTTTGGGGCTTCTTTAATTCTTTCAATGGTTTTCCTTTGATGTCTTGAAATATTCTTCTATAAGAAAGGTTATCTTGGAGGTGAATACCTCCTACAGCTACCAAAAACATCAACACTCCCTCTTAGCCAGGGAGGTATTTTCCATGATGTTTTTCTTCTGGTTCTCATAGCCTCGCATGCTATGCCATGGTCCTCCGACCATGACATGGTCACACAGACCATGCTACTGGGAGCATCATTACGCCACAAATGGCTACTCCCAATGCAGACCTTTTCTAGGGCCTCATCACTACTAGAATGCACTTGGACCTACTCGCCTGTAGTGTGACACTACGACTTACCTTCTCGTAGTGCATCGTCAAGGACCTACTCGTCCATGATTTTTCCACTTGGTCAACGCCCAAGGGATGTGTCCTCATGGTCTACTCCCATGGGACACTGGGTGCCACCCCAGGACAACTTGTCACTACTCTGACAAGTGTCATGATCAACTTTGTCTCAGAGGAGCGTTCTCCAAGTTGACCCAACCCGATATGGGGAGAAGATCAGGGGTATCCCCACAGATCGACCCAACCCATCCACTTGGGGAGATAACTCGTCTCAGGTCAACCCATCCTAACGCAACTGAGGAGAAGACCCGTCACAGGTCGAACCAACTCATTCCATCGGGGAGAAGACACAACGAAGGCACAACACACTCGCATCTTGACCCAACCCACTTCCCTAGGGAGAATATCTGGAGAGTGTCCTCATAGATCGACCCAAATCACTACTCTGGGGAGAAGACCTGAAGAGATATCTCAACCACATGGGTTACAACCTAAATATCTCTGGGGACCAACCCAGTAAAACTTATCAGTCTATCGATAAGTGTCATACTCAACTTAGTCCATCAAGGAGTATCAACATAGAAGAATGTCTCACGAAGCTACAACCATCAATACTCCCTCTTAACGAGAGGGGAATTCCACTCCAAGTTTATCACAAAAGTACTCGAACTTCGACTTGGAAAGAGGCTCGGTGAGAACATCTACAATCTTCTCATCTGTAGGAAGGTACTCCACTAGTACTGCCTTCCTCTGCACCATATCTCAAATGTAATGAATCACGATGGTATCCAATATCTGATTAGACAATCCTACAAGGAGATTTCGAAGCCACACTGCTTCCCATATTTCCATACATATTGCAATATACTCGGTTTCTGTGGTACTCAAAGCCACAAAAGTCTGTTTCCTGCTACACCAGGAAACCACGACAGATCCAAAATTGAAGCAACACCCTGAGGTGCTCTTCCTGTCAGCTGCACTCCTTACCCAATCTGAATCAGCATATCCCTATAGTCTCATATCAACACTGGAAGCATGTCACAAGCCATATCCAACTATGCCTCGCAAATATCTCAACACATGCTTCACAACCACCCAATATATCTGTCTCGGCTGACTCATGAATTGGCTAAGTGCACTCATTGCATAGAAAATATCCTGCCTGGTGTTAACTAGATACCTCAATGATCCAATCAACTGCCAGTATATGGTCGGATCAATCGAGTCTAAATCAGAAGAAGACACACTTAACTTCTACAGATTCATCACCATCGGTTAGGTCATGGACTTACAATCCAATATCCCAAATCTTTTCAATATCTCAACTATGTACTTTCCCTGACTCGGAAAGATCTCATCAGTTCTCTGTCACACCTCAAGTCCCAAGAATTAATGCATCATACCAAGATCCTTCATATCAAATTCAGAGGCCAACTCATGCTTGCACCAAGCAATGCCATGCTCTGCTCTAGTGAGAAATAAATTATCAATGTACATGATCAAAATCAGGGACTCACCATCAACAACCTTATAGTACAGGTTGGCATCAACAACGCTCTTGTTGAAACCCAAACTCATGAGTTATCCATAAATCCTCGCATACCAAGCTCGAGCTGCCTGCTTGAGTCCATATGGGGCCTTCTTGAACTTGCACACATGGGAATCCTTCCCATGAATCACGAAACCATCTGGCTGCTCAATATACACCTCTTCCTCAATCTCACCATTTGAGGAAAGAAAAGGCTAAAGCAAGTGCAATAATCGTTTGATGGAGGTATATCGAGCAACATGAGAAAAGGTCTCCTCATAGTCTATTCCCTCAACCTGAGAGAATCCTCTGGCCACAAATATCACTTTGTTCTTCTCGATGCTCCTGTCAGTTGCATGTTTTATCTTATAAATTCACTTGGAAGTCACCACAAACTTCCCTTTGGGTATCGAAAAAATATCCCACACATCATTCTTCATGATGGACTCATACACCTCCATCATGGCATCTCTCCATACTGGATGATTGGATGCCTCCTCATAACATGAAGGCTCAAAATCAATGATGTGGTTCATAGTTGCAACATAGCTCGAGAATCTCTGAGGTCTCTTACTTTCTCTAAAAGTACCACGAAGAGCGCATATCTCTCTGCCTCATGCAAAGTTTGATGAGCCTAGGAAGGCCTCTACCAGCCTACTGCAATATCTCTATGAGCATCAACAAGATGTACTGGATCAACTGGATCAACAGACTCAACTGTCTCCACGGGCTCAACTGGCTCCCTTTGAACTATTGAAGGGTGAGGGGGAGAAGACACCATCTCCTCTTATGTCTCACTTCCAATTTGCATGTGATATCCTATTGATCTCCTAAAGGGTACCTCCTCCTCAAAGAAAACATCTCTGCTCACCTCAATCTATCTTTGACCTGGGATGTAGATCTGATATGCCTTCGACGATTCACGATACCCAACAAATGTACCCTTCCTGATTGAAAGGTCTAACTTTGTCCTTTTATCCTTGGGTACGTGAATGTGAATTGGACACCCAAATATCCTAAAGTGTCCAACCTATCACAGTCACTGCCACTGTCTCATCCATGACACCAGATCCACTCAAGGTAGCAACTGTCATAGATTCACACGAATATGAATGCATAAGATCCCCTTGGATCTATTGCCACTGCACGAAAAAGATCCCTTGGAATTCATGCCAAGAGCACAACCTCTGCAGATTCCATCCTGCTCAACACAGAGTTGTGGAATCCCTGTCACCATCTTCCCCAGAAAGGGAAGAGCTCTATAATGCAAATGAGCAAGTCTCCTATGCCATAACTCATTTAGACTGATAGAATCATGCACCAAGGCTTGAACTGGTCGACCTGCCAATCTGTACAAACTCCTTCTCTGGTCAAACCGCTTCATGTCTCAAACTAGACACCATCTAATAAGTTTCCTTCTACAATTGTCACTATAGCTCCCTCTCAGAGGTATCACTAGTGACATGCCTCTGAGGTAACCTGCCTGGAACAAGAAAACAATAACAACAACATTTCCATGGCAACCTCCATGGAATTTAGCAATACAACCTGCCCGAAACAAACAACAAAACACAAATATCTCCTAGAGGGGAGATAAACAAATGCATCTCTAGTATTATGTGGTTAGTATAATGATCATAATTCCAATAGATAAAAAACATAAGATCACAATGGTGCCATAACAACTAGAGGCATATCAAAACAATGAAAGTTGGAGGGTGCGTTGTTCCTCTGAATGCACTGGATCTTAGATCCCTCTAAACCTAAGTTGTTGCTTGGACAAAATTCCCTTCTCCTACAAACACCCTCATGACACACACACACACACACACACACACACACACACACACACAAGTGCATACCTATGAAATTGTAGCACTGTCCAATTTGTCTTCTAGTCTCAAGACTTGTGCAATTGGCAACTGGCAACTGCAACTAGTGACTGCACCTATAATTGGCACGAAGCAACTAGTACTGCAACTACAACTGCAACGATGTGGTAAATTTCATGATCTTCCTTCCAACGATTATACTGTTCCGAAGGAAACCTACTCTAATTTCAGATTCCATGTTGAATTTTGAATACTAGACCAGTTCACAACTGCAGTAAATAACCCGGATCTCAAGAAGATTTAACCAAGCACAAATTACAAAATAAATAGGTCCGCTCATTTCTCCATAGGCAATGCTCTTTCATTTCCATCCAACCATAGGCATCCTCAAGTGCCACCCCTGAGCAAAGCATAGTAGTTATCCTGGGAAACCCTTCTACACAAGGGGAAAAAACCCAACACCTTTTCTTATAGAGAAGATCCATGCCAAAGACAAAATAACCAAGAAAAAACTCTATTCACTAGAGAAAACCAATAAGAAAGAATCCAACAATACTTATCTCAACATGGAGAGAGCTTAGTAATGTAAACCCTAACCAGAGTGCTAGAGCACTAATCCACCTCTAGCGCACCACCAAGACTGAGAGATATACCCCAACTAGACTTGTGCCTTCCTTCCTTCAGCAGTTCCAACTGCAACTCTCTTCCAAACTTGCACTATGATATGTGAGAGAGTGTGTCAAATGAGAAGGGTGCCACCCTTATTTATACTAATATGACCAATGAACTTTTCCAGTGGGGTCGATTTGTCCTTTCTGGAAAATATATTTACTTTATCTTTTTCTAGCAGACCAACTTGACTTCTGGAGAAATATATATCTTCAGGGGCTTCTTTAATTCTTTCAATGGTTTTCCTTTGACGTCTTGACATATTCTTCTATAAGAAATGTTATCTCGGAGGTGAATACCTTCTGTAGCTACCAGAAACATCAACACTCATAAGTCACATAAGATGGGTCACCTACATATTCCTTCAAATTATGGAATGCCATCATTTGATGGGGCCATCTTATTAACCATCAAGTGTCATTTTACATGTATGTGGGGCCACACTCTCTTTAAACATGGTTACCAACTTAACAAGAATTGTGGTTTCAAAATGAGAACTCTAACCTCAAAAGCCCATATTTTTTGGTCAAAACACAAAAACCAACCCTAGAATCAAATAATGGTGCTACCCAAACTTACTTCCACAAAAGACTAGTTTGTGAGACATTTCTAGAACCTTTTGTGGGATCAGTTTTTGATTCCAATATTACGACAAACTTGGATTTGCAGGTTTCAGGTACAGTTGAGGTACAAAGGGAGAATATTGGTGTTGGAGAAAAGATTTTCCTCGCAAAGAGGGAGTGTTAGTTTCCTGTTGCTTACATAGTGTTTGACTCTTGCTGTAGTATGACACATCAATGGGTGAGAGTCTTATGATGGCGTTTTGACACATAGCCCCTTTGCACATATATTTTTTATGTTTTTTGAGCTTGGGTGAACTAAAGTTGTTGCATAAAAATATGTAGTTTTTGATCAAAATCTGTGGATTGGGTGAGTTGGAATGTGTCTACCTATCCTTAGTACATGTGGGGTGAATTTCTTGAGAGGTTCCCTTGGTAGGTGGGAGGCACACTATTGGATATTGGGTGAAGATTCCCTTGGAGGGTGCATGAGTTTATTAGGGATTTTCCTAGGTAACTCTGAAAAAACTTCAGTACTTCCTCGTTCGACGCGGACGAGCCATCCTTCCTCACCTTAATTATTCAGGTGAACCATCTCCCCACCCCACTTATTAGGGTGAGCAATCCTTCCTCACCTTCCTCACCTTCCTAACTCATGTGAGCAATCCTTCCTGAATCGACTGAATCTACTTCTCCTTCAACCTCTGCATCAATGGCTTAAGTGACAAGATCGACTGATGCACTTGAAGAAGATACAGTTGTGACCTCTTCTTCTGTTGTTATTTATCTTGCCTTAGCCTCTACATCAATCATTAGTAGAAACACGTTCTCATATCAGAAAATTACTTCTTTGAACACCTGTCAATGTTATAACATCACCTCTAGGAATGACAGACTATGGCTCTCGATCTAGCGAGAATGCTTCTTTCTTTGTTTCTACACCTGTCTTTACCTTCGTTCTCGGTACTGGTTCAAAATAAGCTATATATGGAACTGAATTTGCTCGAACTCAATATCAAACTGGAAGAGATGCGGTGGGATATTAAACAAAATATGTATATGGTATCTGTATTTTTCACTTAACCCACTTCTGGCACTAGATTTGGATCTTTGCCAGGGGACTAAGCACACGGAATTTGATCTATCACTTGAAGGTAAGATGATATTATATAAAATGCAACACATGCTTCTTCTATCTCTGCTCTATTAGATGTTTATGCACATGCTTTTCTATGGATGATTCTAGGTCTCGAACGGGGAAACAAATCACAACTCAATCTACAAAAAATGGATATGGATCTAGGCAAGGAGGTGATGGCTCTTGATCCAGGATGAATGGAATGGATGGATCTAAACAAAGATCAATTTCATTTCCCCCTGTTTCTCTCACTGGGTGGGTGATCAACCACCTCTGTATAGGGACTTTCTCTTTAATCGTGCAAGGGGTGGTTGGATAAGTATGCCAGAGACTAATTACTAGTCCTCTTCCCCTGCCAAGGGATGCCTAACCTATGCTAACATAGGTTTACATTACTTAATTCCTTTTTTGTACCCTTTCATCTATCCACTTTTTTGTAGAAAATCTAATAGGTCCCGCATAAAACAACTTATCTCCATTGATAAGTTAGGTCCAACACTGGACCATAGCCTTTTTACCCCTGTTGCGAAATACCCACCCATGTGTCCTGTATGAACGATTTTTATCCCAAGTGGATTCTCTCTCTCTTCTATATGCCAATCAATCAAGCCATCCAACCCAATGCCACAATTTCCTACTAGTTTAGATCCCTTCGTCCTGCCTACTTACATAGATGGTCCATAAACTTGTGTGGGTGAATCTCTCGCCTTTACCCCTACTGCCCCTCTAGCTTCTACCTCTCCTTCCTATGTATGATACCTTCACAGGATCTGTTTCTAGTTTTCGACCTAGAAGGGGTGATGTGGACTCTCAATCTACAAGGGGTACTCTAGGTGTTTTTTAGACTCAATCAACCATCGTATCCCTCTTAGCCGCTATGTGTTGGTCACTATCTCATATGCTTTTGAAACTACCGATCAATGAGGTAAACTATTTCTGGATCGATTGGATCAACTACAACTGAGATTAGATAAACATAAACTTCTTGGGGGTATATAACAATTACCTTTGTAACTGGAAGGAAACCCCATAATGATACATTTACTGGTTAAACAAGGTCAATAGCCACTACCTTTTCTCCTTAGTACTTACTACTTATTCGATTACCAAATTTCTCTTACGAAATTTCGTTCCCTTGTTCGGGTTGTATCTTTACTCGCTCCTTTTATCATAACATTGATATCTATACATCCTCCTTCTTGACACCCTTCTCAATGCAATTTGATCTGAACCTTGATTGACATGTTGTAATCATATCTTGAGTAACTCCCTTAGCTTGAATAATATTAATTGTGCAATGAATTTACATCTAGGGACATGCAACTATAATAATATCGTGTAATAACCCACATGGGTAAAAACTATAGGGAGGAGAGGGGTGACAAGAAATTATACACAAACAATAAGCTATGTTAGTAGCATATTGAAGGAGGATGTGATGCATCAACTTGGATCTTTGCACGAAAGCCTTGTTTAATTTGGTTGAATTTGTTGGCTTTTTTTACCTTTTGGTGAATAAAGTGTCTTTGAATATGTTGAATTTATCCATGCATGTTTTGAACATTCATCTCAAATTATGCATATAATTTATTCTATAGATTTTATGTACTTTCCTCAACAGTATATTTTTGTAATAGATATAAATATTATTGTATGGCTTCTAGTCAAGGTGGATCACATGATTTCAGTAGACATGTGGAAATATAGGAAGTAGATGATAGTGGAAAATGTAAAGATATTACAGTTGATCATAGCAACAACAAAAATTCTTAAGTGAGTTGTAATTACATACTTTGTGATTATTTATATAATATTGAAAAATATGCCTTTATTTTATGAAGAGTTTCATTTATCACTTTAAAGGTTACTTAATTTGTTTTATATTACAAAAAGACTCAATAAAAAAACTGAATCATTTCTAAGTCATGTAACAAAAAAGAGAGCCTCAAATCGAGTTATATGTCTAGTCTCAAAAGTTGTTACTCTGAGCATGTTAAGCACAGTATGATTTATCCAACAATTTTCAATGAAATTTAGATTGTAAATGAATCAAATATGCTACATTTTTAATCATTATTTGACATGCATATTAATCTTTGAGCACAAGGCGTAAACATGTTGAAGAATCAAAACAAAGATATTTCTTGAGAGAAGACAAAGAAGAGGCTTTTGAGTATGACAATATACAATTTGATGGAGGAAAGAGATGTTTTTCAATTTTTAAGTGGAAAATTATCCATATTCAAAAATTATTTGACACTATAAAAAGGGAATTATAATAAATAATACATCACCATATTGGGAAAAAAAAGTTCAAATTACTCTACTTTTTAGCTGTTCATGTTTTGAGTCCTCTACCTTTTACATTTGATTGATTAATTTGGATATATTATATTCTTACAAACT
>JASDQU010027494.1:8615-28665 GCA_032191745.1 Picea mariana
CTCAAAGTTAATGGAAAAAAAGTGGCAAAGTTAACTAGTAATAAACTAATGTTTTTTATATTCTATTTTTTACAATGCATTAAATTAAGCATCAAACTACTAAATACTTTGATTCTATTGTCAAAAAGTGGAAAAGTTAACTAGTAATGAACTAATGTTTTGTGTATTCTCTTTTTTACAATGCATTAAATTAAGCATCAAACTCTTAAATACTTTTCTACTATGTATTAATTTAAATGTTTCATTTTATGTTCACTGTGTACTGTCAAAAATATGATTTCATTGTCAAAAAGTGGCAAAGTTAACTAGCAATGAACTAATGTTGTGTATATATTATCCTTTTTACAATGCATTAAATTAAGCATCAAACTCTTAAATACTTTTCTTAATTTAAATGTTTCATTTTATGTTCACTGTGGACTGTCAAAAATATGATTCTATTGACATATCATCAAATAATTTTGGCAGAATAATTTTAGTAGATTTTAGTTACTAATGAAGAAAAAAATTTCTTTATTTTTTAGCAAATTAGCAGATTTTAGCAGATTCTATTTTATTTTTTTCTAGTTACTAATGATTTTGTTGGTTACATAGATGCATTTAACCAATAAAAAAAATTAAAGGAAAAATTATTTAGGAAAGAAATGCACATGAGATATGCTAAATAAATTGGTTTACATAGATGAACTTAACTAATAAAAATAAATAAAGGAAAGATAGGCATATGAGATGATAGATGCAAACTCATAGAATGTGAACTATTGTTTAAATATATTTAGAGATATGTAAACTCAATAGGTTTAAATATATTTAAGAATATGCAAACTCAATAGATGGACAAGAAAAAAGTGAACTGTCAAACATACAATATGTATCATTGCATATCTATTTAAGAATATATGATAATAGACAACATGTTAAACCATGCAAAACTTATTTGAGAATATATTATGGTAGTAGAAAACACTTTAAACCATGCAAAGGCTATGCTGGTATGAATTGTACTAAAAGGAAGAAATTTTCATGATCTACCAATTTACTTTCAGATAATTTGTGTTTGATTTTGGAAGAAGGTGACCAATGTGGAATTCAAGGGAGGAGGTATGCATTCAAGCATTGTGTTTTAGACATGCCAAGGAACAACACATACCCCTTGTACAACTCAGATAACATGTATGAAAGATAATTACATTAGGAAAATGATTTGTGGGCTATGGTTTAGTACTATTCACATAAACCCACATTTTTGTAAGGGTCTTCACTTGACTTTAGGCAAGGTTTTATTAATTTCCTTAACTTTTTTAGAGAAGAGATCGATTAATTACAATTTAATTCACTTGACTTTAAACAAGGTTGTATTAATTTCCTTAATTATGTTAGAGAAGAGATCTATTAATTACAATTTAATTCTAATGATTAACACTTCTAAATAAGTTTACATGAAAATCAATTTAATTATTAAAATGGAGATTCTAAATAATTTGAAATTTTAAATGTATTTATCAACTTAATAATTAGAATGGAGATATTAATATATAGATGATATTATTAGTAAAGTGTTATTACAACGAGTGGAAGAGATGTTTAAATTATTTTTAATTGTTAGTTCATATTAATTTAAAAAATGAAAAAAAAATTACCACTTAAAGAAGTCAATGCTCTCAAATCAAGGATAAAAGAGATGTTCAAATTATAATAATTAGGTAGAAGAGATATCCGAATTAATTATAGGTAATGTTTATACAATAAAATCTTGAGATAGAAGAGATGTTCAACTCTTTTTTTGTTTGTGTGTTAACGATAAAATAAAATTTTCAAAATGATGTGACAATAAAATAAAACCTTAAAATGGAAGAGATGATCAACTCTTCTTTAATTTTATCATGTAATCATTAAAAAAATGCTAAAGCTATCAGAGATATTCACCTAAGCGTTCATATACCCTTAATAAAATAAAATCTCAAAACGAAAGAGATGTTTTTAACTTTTCTTTAATTTTGAAAAAAATAATTAAAAAAAATATTCAAAACAAAAAAGATGTTCAAATCAGCTTTAATTTATATAATGCTTGTAAAATAAAACAAAAATCAGAATGCATTAAAATTTGAGACAAGATATTATTACAATAGAAAATATAAAAAATGTTTAATTTTTTTTTAAATTAATGCAATATTATTAAAATAAAACGGAAAAAAATACTATTGAAGAAAGTAATTGTTCAATGAAAATGGTGTTTAACGATTTTTTAGTTTAAAAAACATGCTCATACAAGAGGTATACAACTCAATTTTGATTGGTGTAATTCTCATAAAATAATTTTGATTGGTGTAATGGTTGAAAAACATAGATAAAATATGGTTAAACCATATTTTATCTGCGTTTTTTACGAATGATATGGAGTTTTTTATACATGTACCCTTTAAATAAATATCATATTTGAAAATATGTTTGAAGATAGTCAAAACAAGTCATCAAAATCTGGAATGTACTTACAATGAAAAATAAAAAAATTTGGAATGTACATGTGCCACTTGTTTAAAAACATTGTAATGGTACTCCATCTTCAATTATTCATTCATTATTGACTTTGGACATTTTCCATTTTCTAACTTTTTTTTTTATTATTGAACTTCTATTAACTTTATACGTGTTGCACATACCAAATGACTATATTGACAACTTGTGACATCTGACTGGTAGTCTTGAAAGTGAACATGAGTATCGGTCTGATGGGTTTCTTCAAAAAAATATCCTTTCAATACAATGGATCCTCTTTCATATATAAAACTGTTGTCATCAAAATATTCTAATAGCCTCATCTTTTGTTCACTGCATCGCATCAAATAATATTTCACGTTTTCAGTGTTGTCTATAGGTGCAACCATGGAAAAAACATCTCCTGCAAATAATTGGATATATTGGACAACAAATAATTCGTGTTAGATTATCAAACAAGTACATCTATAGGTTATTTGAAAAAATTTAAACATAAAAATTACCTTCTCTAACAAGATCAGAAACTCTATCGCCATCAACTAACACTATAGTTTCATTTGATTCCATCTCCTATGAGCTTGCAAGTGGCATTTTCCCTTTTACATTAAGTTCAATATGTCTCCAAGCTTTAAAATATCCTTCGTTTCCATTCTCGCAAATATATATGGATTTTGTGTCCTCTATGCAAACTAAACAAAAACAAGAGTCATTTCTTCTATCAAATGCAAACCCATTTTGAAAACGTTTTGTTTTAATTGAATGCATTTTTCATGTCCCAGGTATTGTACTGACGTCATATGGGATTGATCTATTCACATCTTCGATTCCAACATACCAAAAACACCTGCACAAGACAAGAACTTGTTAACTTGAAATCTCTCAAGAAACTGATTGAAGATTGAATATAAATTTGAACACGTTCAAATTATATATCTTGTGTACATACATGTAACATTTATATATAGACACACCTGCGCACATCCCTTGACGGATTATATTCATGGATTAGCATCATTTTTCACCATTCAACAACTTGTTCAGCGAATTTAAATCAATTGGCATGAGGGTTCAGTTGATACCTTCGAAGTTCTCGTTTTATACATGCCCCTGCACCGTCGTTCTCTCTTTTTCCATGACCAGATGATGCAGGAGCATTGTCAACATCAAGCGAGCGTGGGGACAAGCGCCACACATTTTGATCATATGTCAAATTGTTTAAAAATTTTGAAGAATGGATGCACCAAACTTAAATGTGATAGTTAAGAGGAGGCGTACTTATGCATTGTATTGGACCTTGAGCGATCTGCTCTCATCCATAGTAGGTAGGAGGCATTTATGTAAGTAGGTAGAATTTAATAATAGATTAGACAGTTTTAGAAAGAAGGAGGGAAAACGGATATAGACACCCTCACTGTGCATTGTAACATAATTCAGGAATAGTTAGAAGCATTGGATCATAGAATAGAAGTAGAGAGTTGTGTAGAAACACCCATGTACTGATATTTGGATTAATAGAGAAAGATTGATTCAAATTCATGGTGTGTGCTATCCTCTGTGTATTGATGTTATGCTCTTGAATGTTTGCTTCTTGATATACATTTGCTTATATATGTTGTGTATGTGATTTCATGGTTTGAATTGAAGTCCGAAGGAAGAAGGAATGAGTTTCAATTGTTTCTCTATCTAAGCAAGGATTCCTGCAAGGAGTGCAGATGAAGTCATCCGCAAGGAGTGTGTTGACAGAAGGCTCAGATAGGTTAACTCTTGTTCTCATTCACCCAGAAGTGAAATTGGGTTATAGGAGCCATGCAAGGAGTGTGCAAGACAAGTGAAGACTCACAATTGTGAATCTGAGTAAAGCATTGAAGGACTGCTACTGCAGGTGTGCGTAGAGTCGAAGAGTTCTCAGATATTTTGAGGATATCTTAAGGTTGCTGCAAGGAGTGCGAGCAGGGGGTTCAAGTTCTGAAATATTCAGAATTGACAAAGCTCAGGAGGGATAAGGCTTTCAAGTTCGTTGGGAAGAGCAATGGAATATTTGTGCCATGGAGTGTTTAAAATAGGCATTGCACAGTTTCACCATAGGTAGACAAATTTCACGGAGGAATACTTAGTCTTTCTCAAGGAATTGACAAAAGGAGGGAATCGACGGTCAGGATCTTGCGGAGAGGATTGTTGAAATCCTGCCAGCTGTTGGATCGGCTAGAGGAGAAAGGAGGTTACGGTCGTGTTCGGAGTCCAAGCTCTAAGGGTCATAAGTCGTTGGATCATTAATTAGTTACCCGTCAGCCGTCGGATTGGACAGGAGCTGCACGAGGTTTACCATCGAAATTCGAAAGATTGATATTCCTATGTTCAAATGTTTTTCGACATTTGAAACCCCGAATCCATGGGAAGATCTGGACCATCCATTATTGGGGACACGTGTTAGAAGATCTGACGAAGTCGGGAATTTCCACGGGAAAACCCCGGAGAAATCGGGACCGTCCATCGGAGGAGGATGCGTGGAGGCAATCAGCGTCATTGGGAAAGTCCTGACAAGGAGGTCGTCTGTCGGTGTTTGAGTCATCGGCATATCGAGGATCCCGGTGACAAAGTGTTTGTGCATGGTGAAATCGCGAACCGCGAAACCTCGACAAGGAAGAAGGTGCCAGAGTGTGGCCAGCTGTCAGCACGTCAGAAAAGGTGGGAGGCACCGTAGTGGAAGCCAGTTGTCAGCCTGATGGAGGATCGGGATTCAAGAAATCGAGAATCCCATGGGTAAGTGTTTTTAAACATTTCAAAACCTATAGCCCCGACGAGGATAAGACCATGGTCATAGGTAAATGGTCATATGAGTCAAAGACTATAGCCAGGAGGGCTAACACATAAAACAACGCATCAGGGTTCGAAGGATCACGAGTCTTGGGGGTGAGTGAATTTCAACATTTGAAACCCCGTAGCCCCGATGGGAGTTATGAATGTGGGCATATAGAAGCTGGTCGTGCGGACCAAAGGCTTAGCCAGGTAAAGAGCTAAAGCAATAAAGGAACGTATTGAGGATCGGGGATCGATGATCCAAGGTGCTTGGACATTTTAAATGTCAATTTCCCGATAGCGGGAACCCCGATAACAAAGGAAAAGGCCAGCGTTGATTTCCCGATCGTTAAGGGAGGTCTTTTGGAGATTTGTTGTGGGTGGAATATTTCCTGATAGGGAAATAGGGAACCTTTGAGTTCTTTGGGCCGTGGAAGGAGAGAAGGTTCTGTAAGTGGTCATGCATGAGGGTGCGCCTGCGTCAAGTGGTATCAGAGCAAGAAGAGCTTCTTTGCTTTCTGTAGCAGAGAAGAAGAAATTCACCATGCCGTCGAGGAGAAGAGACAGACAATCATCCGATCCAAAGGAGGAAAGGGAAACACCCAGAGGAAGGGGTAGGCAAGTGCAGAATCCAGAAGTGGAAAGAGAACTGCATAACTTACGCTCTATGATTGTGGATGTGGGGATAAGAGAGAGGCGAAAAGCTGATGCAGGAGACATCAGTGAATCCCAAAATGAAGATGATGCTGAACATGGAGAAGAAGAAATACCAGTAGAAGATGGAGAAAATGAGCGCTTACTCAAAGCTATTGCAAGAATGGGTGCCAAGGTAAAAATGGACATTCCAGTTTATGAAGGAAATATGTATATAGAAGAGCTTCTAGATTGGATTAGAGCTCTAGACACGTACTTCGACTATGAAGATGTTGAAGAGGACAAGAAGGTCAGGCATGCCGTCATGAGATTAAAAGGACATGTAGCCTTGTGGTGGGATGAACTACAAGCGGACAAGCGTTGCCAAGGCAAGCAAAAGATCAAAAGCTGGGATAGGATGATTGCAAAGATGAAGGCAAAATTCATTCCCAGAGATTATCAAATCACTCTGTTAAGGAGGATGCAAAACCTAAGACAGAAGCTGATGACAGTAAAAGAGTATACTAAGGAATTTTACAGGTTGAATATCAGGGTAGGTCATCGTGAAAGCCATGACAAGAAAGTGGACAGGTATATGAATGGCCTGAGGTATGATATACAGGATGAGATGAGTATGGAAACCATCCGAACGGTGGAGGATGCCTATCAAATGGCTTTGAAAGATGAAGATAAGTTGAGCTGTAAGCAAGGTCAGCGAGGTTGAGGCAGGAGTCAGCCCAAAGGCAAATCGGTTGCCCAAGATAAATACCAGAAGCCCAAGGATGACTGGAAAAAGCCTTAGACTAGAATAGAGAGAGTTGGAAGTTCACAGCAAGGGCAACATGCTGAGCAGAGAGCACATCCCTTGATGGATTATATTCATGGATTAGCGTCATTTTTCACCATTCAACAACTTGTTCAGTGAATTCAAATCGATTGGCATGGGGGTTTAGTTGATACCTTTGAAGTGCTCATTTTATACATGCCCCTGCACCGTCGTTCTCTCTTTTTCCATGACCATATGATGCAGGAGCATTGTCAACATCAAGCGAGCATGGGGACAAGCGCCACACATTTTGAGCATATGTCAAATTGTTTAAAACTTTTGAAGAATGGATGCGCCAAACTTAAATGTGATAGTTAAGAGGAGGCGTACTTATGCATTGTATTGGACCTTGAGCGATCTGCTCTCATCCATAGTAGGTAGGAGGCATTTATGTAAGTAGGTAGAATTGAATAATAGATTAGACAGTTTTAGAAAGAAGGAGGGAAAATGGATATAGACACCCTCACTGTGCATTGTAACATAATTCAGGAATAGTTAGAAGCATTGGAGCATAGAATAGAAGCAGAGAGTTGTGTAGAAACACCCATGTACTGATATTTAGATTAATAGAAAAAGATTGATTCAAATTCATGGTGTGTGCTATCCTCTGTGTATTGATGTTATGCTCTTGAATGTTTGCTTCCTGATATACATTTGCTTATATATGCTATGTATGTGATTTCATGCTTTGAATTGAAGTCTGAAGGAAGAAGGAATGAGTTTCAATTGTTTCTCTATCTGAGCAAGGATTCCTGCAAGGAGTGCAGTTGAAGTCATCTGCAAGGAGTGCATTGACAGAAGACTCAGATAGGTTAACTCTTGTTCTCATTCACCCAGAAGTGAAATTGGGTTATAAAAGCCATGCAAGAAGTGCGCAGGCCAAGTGAAGACTCAGAATTGTGAATCTGAGTAAAGCATTGAAGGACTGCTACTGCAGGTGTGCGCAGAGTCAAAGAGTTCTCAGATATTTTGAGGATATATGAAGGTTGCCGCAAGGAGTGCGAGCAGGGGGTTCAAGTTCTGAAATATTCAGAATTGACAAAGCTCGAGAGGGATAAGGCTTTCAAGTTCATTGGGGAGAGCACTGGAAGATTTGTGTCGTGGAGTGTTTAAAACAGGCGTTTCACAGTTGCACCGCAGGTAGACAAATTTCATGGAGGAATACTTAGTCTTTCTCAAGGAATTGACAAAAGGAGGGAATCGACGGTTAGGATCTTGCGGAGAGGATTGGTGAAATCCCGCCAGCCGTTGGATTGGCTAGAGAAGCAAGGAGGTTACAGCCGCATTCGAAGTCCAAGCTCCAAGGGTCATAAGTCGTTGGATCATTGATCAGTTACCTGTCAGCTGTCGGATTGGACAGGAGCTGCACGAGGTTTACCGTCGGAATTCGAAAGATCAGTATTCCTGTGTTCAAATGTTTTTCGACATTTGAAACCTCGAATCCCCAGGAATATCTGGACCATCCATTATTTGGGGATGTGTGTCAGAAGATCTGATGAAGTCAGGAATTTCCATAGGAAAACCTCGGAGAAATCGGGACCGTCCATCGGAGGAGGACACATGGAGGCAATCAGCGTCATCGGGAAAGTCCCGACAAGGAGATCGTCTGTTGGTGTTTGAGTCATCGGGATATCGGGGATCCCGGTGACAAAGTGTTTGTGCATCGTGAAATCGCGAACCACGAAACCCCGACGAGGAGGAAGGTGCCAGAGTGCAGCCAGCTATCAGCACGTTAGAAAAGGAGGGAGGTGCTGTAGTGGAAGCCAGTTGTCAGCCTGACGGAGGATTGGGATTCGAGAAATCGGGAATCCCGTGGGTAAGTGTTTTTCAACATTTGAAAACCCATAGCCCCGATGGGGATAAGACCGTGGTCACAGGTAAATGTTCATATGAGTCAAAGACTATAGCCAGGAGGGCTAACGTGTAAAAGAGCGCATTGGGGTTCGAAGGATCGCGAGTCTTGGGGTGAGTGCATTTCGACATTTGAAACCCTGTAGCCCCTATGGGAGTTATGACTGTGGTCATATAGAATTTGGTCGTGCGGACCAAAGTCTTAGCCAGGTGGAGGGCTAAAGCAATAAAGGAACGTATCGAGGATCGGGGATCGGTGATCCAAAGTGCTTGGACATTTTAAATGTGAATTTCCCAATATCGGGAACCCCGATAACAAAGGAAAAGGCCAGCGTTGATTTACCGATCGTTAAGGGAGGTCTTTTGAAGAGTTGTTGTGGGTGGAATATTTCTTGATAGGGAAATAGGGAACCTTTGAGTTCTTCAGGCCATGGAAGGAGAGAAGGTCATGTAAGCGGTCGTGCCTGAGGGTGTGCCTGTGTCACCAGACACAAAACAATTCCAACAATGTGTAATGTTTAATTTTTTTATGAATATGGCATAACCAATAGAATAATCGTGAATATTTGAACTGATCCACACACCCATCTGACCATATTGAATCTCGATCGAATCTGATTTCATGTTCTTTCAATGAATCATAAAATTTATCAAAACAATGTTGTACATAATGTGTGTCGTGTTCTCGATCATCACTTATATAAAAGAGATATTTTTTAATAACATGTTGATTTTCATTGATGCTTTCTATGCTATCAAAACTCCATTGAGAATGTCTATATAGAACACGGACAAATATTGTGACTTGATCAGAATGATAATATTCGCTCTGTATTTCTTTTTGTGCAGTGAATGTGTAATTCTTTGCAAAATCAACTATAGACAAAATTTTCCATGGTGGAAACACTTCACGAGATTATTTGAATTGTAGATCTTGTCATCAAGCTCTATGTGAATGCTTGGTGTATTTATAGATTTCTTCCTCAAACTTCTTAAAAAAATCTATCACACAGAGTTTATTTACCTTCAAATCGATCCGTTTGGAAATAACATTTGAAGAATGCAGAGTTGTGTTGTTCATATATTCATATCTCTTTCAATTGACTCTTATGTTAGATAATGATTGATCATTCATATCAATATGATAATTTGAATGAAACAAACTTAGATTTCCACAATGATCACATTTATTTCCACCAACACATTTATTTTTGTAAAATAAATCATCATCTTCTCTTTCACATAGAATTTCAAATATAAAAACATGGAATGTGGAAGGAAGAGGTGAACCTGGCCATAAAGTTTTACCAAAATCCAAAAAAGTGTCGTAATACAACTCAAAATTCCACATGATAACGACAACAACAAGTGTCACGGACAATGATGGGTCTAACAAACCATGGTTTTTTTTGCACAAATGTATTGATGGAAATTTTAACTTATTTGTGCTCTTCTTTGAACTTATTGAACAACTCTATTTGTGTCATTGGCAATATATGTTTTGCATGTTATTCGTATTGTTTTCATGATATTCTTCATCGCAACACATCCCTTGTATGTGGTGAAACACGAGATTCTTCCAACCAACAATTACAGACCAATTCTTTAACAATTTTTGCAAGTCTATCTTTGTAGGGTTGTCTAAATCACTGTCCAACATGCCAATTCATCATTTACATATTTTCAATCGAAATTTTATATGTTTGTGGAATGTTTTTCTTGACGTTCCCATCGTTTTTTCCATGTGTCGTGTCAAACGATATTTTATATTGCTCCAGATGAAACAACTGTTGTTTGTATCGCTCTATGTGCAACACAAACATCTTCTTTTCGATATTTTCCAAAAGCTTTTAATACACTAGTTATATTGTTAAAGACATTTTGTTTCACCTTTGTATCCTTTGTCGAATTTTGAATACCCAATAATGATGTAGATTCTTTTAACTTTATTGACTTCATTAGACAAAGTAAAAGTTGATCTTGTACTATTACTGATTCATCTTTGAAAAAATTATTATACATATTATTAGTTTGATATCTTATATAATGCTCATCTTTTTTCTTCCCAAATTTGTCAGTATCAACATTTTCTAATATTTCATCATCAATGTTGATAGATTCTCCTGCATATTTCAATTTAAATTTTATATTAAAAAACATAACCCAAACACAAATTCACAAAATTATATATACTTGAGTGTTCATTTTGTATTATCTAAATTTATGTACATACCTATAGGTGATTTGTCTTCTTCTTCAATTTTGGTTTCAACGCCTTCTGCTTCAATTTCGGTTTCAACGTCTTCTTCGACATTATGAGACAAATCTATTTATGTTTTTTTTTAAAACATCAAATTGTAATTACAATCAATTATATTATTTACAATATTTTAAATTTGAATTCTATACTTTGAATTCTATACTTTCTTAATACAATCCCAATGTGTGTCGTGTGCTCGATCATCATATGTCCATGCATACCTGGTTGAACTTCTTCTTGTTGAAAATATCTGTTGACATTATCATCTTTTCTTTCTTCAATATTTGCATGTTCTTGTTTCTTTCTCCAATAAAGTTTTTTCCTTTGTTCGATTTGGCGAGTATCACCTCAAGTGCGATCAAATTTTCTCTTGCACAAACTTTTGTTTCCCATGAATTTTATAGTTATCTGTAAAAGATATGTTCAACAAAGACATAACCTTGAAAAAATGCTCAACATTTATATTTGAACATATAAATTGTTATTCCAATAAAAACTTGAACAAACATCAATTACCTTATTCAACAAAAACCAAAAAGATGGTTCAAAACTTCTTTTAAGTGCTCTAGAAAACCATGATGTATCGATATCGATCCTCTGATTAAGCCTATGGAATAGAGGAAAGAAATAAAGAAAGAAAAGAATACAGCTGCAATCAGTAATAGAAATGCTTTGAAATTCCTATCCCCGAGCTCATATTTGTTTGTTCATCCAATGAATCGTGTTAAATGTTTTTGGCCAAAAACCTATTTATATAATTTGGCATGAAATGAAACGATACGACGTGTCTTTTCATTTTTTCCAACTGACGGAATTCACTCAACAACCTTTCGGTCTAAAGAAGGTTTTTTCAGCCGAAAACCTTGGAAACCGTTCAGTTTTGATGATTTTTGTTAGATTTTAGTCTTTCGGCTTAAAACATGAAATTAGGACTGAAAACAAAAACCATAGAATTGCCCCAAGCTTACCTGAACTTCAGAGGTTGCGGACTCCTGCAAATACTGAGAATTTGGTTTCGAAAATGACAGCAACATTTCCAAAATTGAATCTACTTTCAATTCCTATAATTTGTTTTCATTTTCTTTATTTTTATCTAATTTTATTTAATTTAAAAAAAAAACACACTACATAATATTTTCAACAGACATTATGATTCAGTGAAATGAAATATCTGTATCTCTAAAAATATACAGTGAAAATTTTGGGAAAAAATACATTCATAATCCTTAAACTGTTTCTTTCAAAAGGGTATATTTAGATTTTAGTTTTAAGTAAAAATTAAGATAGATACAACGTGTAGAAAAACATGTGTTTAAAATCTGCAATGTTTTCAGCGTGGTCAATTTCAAAAATTTCTAGAAATTTTAATATTCATCCGTTAGATTCAAAATTATAGTCATAATAAAATAGATTCTTTGTAGATTGTTGCAGTATATTTCGTTTTTTAAAAACATAAGTTTAACAATAGATACATTGTTGTAGGAAATAGTAACTCATTATCATTCCTTTCATGTTTAAGATATTGTTAAACAATAGTCAAATTGACATATCAAATCGTGATAAAAAAAAATTGAAAAATAGTCATTGGAAAGAAAACACAATTCTTCACAAGTTTTGTTTTTACTGTAAAGTGAAATTCTAAATAAAAAAAATAATTTTCTATGCCGGAAGTTGAAGAACTTGTGAAAGTACATCTTTTTTTCTCATAAAACAAGCAAACGTGTAACCCATCTTCATGATTTCACCCCTTAATCCATAAGTATTAACTACAATGAATCAAGGTTGGTTTTTATGTGTTATATATAATAGTGAAAAAGAAATAAACTTAAACAAAGTTACATGAATGTTTACATGGAGATAAAGCAAAAGAATGAACTAGATCATTAAAACACATGTGTGAGACTGAAACAATAATCTGATTTTTTAATTTATTTCATTCTGAGATATAAAACCGAGTTCTCTTTACAAACCCTTGTGAGGGTAGGGACCAAAGTCATATTTATAAGCCTTCGATGGGCACCATACAAAACAACTCTGACAATAAGAAGAAAAATGAAGCTAAATATCTAGATCAGCTTGCCATAAAATGTTGTCACTTGACTCTGCAAGATATTCTTTGTTAGTCATGAAATTCAATTCATAAACAAACAAGAATACCAAACTGCCAAAGATAAATCATACACCTTTAAAACAAGCTATTGAAATATGTGATTCAGTATTTTGAATCATGCTTTCTTCAATAAGACCTTTCTGTCATAAAGAGGGTTAAGCCTTCTAGTAAACTCAGAATGAATGAAAGTTGAAAGTATCTCACTAGTATAGAAAAAACCTTATGGCTGTATTTTTCCTTCTATTCTCTCCTCTTGTCTCTTCATCTCATTGAGATTTTATTCCTTCTCAATAAGTTATGGTAGCTCAACTACCTTTCTTTAGTTAACCCAAAATATCTTAACTAATTAGTTGAGACAAAGAATAATAGTATATATAAATAAGGGTACAATTAATAATAACTAAATAGGTGGGGCCCCTTGTGATTACCAATTATTTCCTTTTAATAGTCATCAAACATGAAATATCAACTCAATCATTTGATTCAAATATCCTTCGTTTAACTCTTGTTCTCATTTTTATAATGAAATATTTAAATATCAACAAAATATAATATGATCATATCCAAAATAGCATTATATTGATAATGTCCAAAACAAATGCCTAAATAAATGATTGATGTCCAAAACTTTGTCAAAGTAAAAATATTGTCTTATACATAAAAAATAACATTAATTATCATCAAAAACCATATTTGTTGTAAGAGGCAATTGGCCTCTTTTCACTATTGTCCCCTTTTTATTTTTCTGTAGCATCCTTTGGTTGGTTAGAATCTTGAGGTTGAACTGCACTGATAACATGAGAACAATCATCCTTAAGATGTGTTAGAATATGAAGGATTGTGCTCATTTTACCATTGACAATATCCTTGTAACCCAACCATAGGCCGAAGCCATCCTTCGAGTACCTTGACCTTGACAAAGAAGAATATTGGTAGAAATCAATAGCCATGCAAGGCTAATGCACCAAGCAAGAATAGAATCCAAAGATGATCAGATAGTCCCAACCAGAAACTGGTGCAACACCTTCCCCAGAAACTTACGCACAAAACTGCCAACTGCAGTGCACACAACTGGCTCTCTGCAATTCTGAGAATGTGAATAATGAGAACTAGTGCCCTGTATTTATAGTAATCTAGTAGGCTTTCCTGGGCCGACTTCTCCTTCTAGGTACGAATTAATTCATATTAATTATATTTCTACAGCCGACATCTTGTCTAAGGTTTCCTTTACTTCTTTGTTTCCTTCTGAAATATTCTAATCTCGTCATAGGTCACAATAGAGGTTCATAACTCCCAAAGATACCATAATATTAACACTTCCTCCTAGCTAGGGAGGTATGGTCTTGAGCACAATAGACCATTCAACTAATAGCATCACGAGCACCATCATTATTATCCAACTGGATAATCTCCATGAAAACTGGTACAATATCAATTGATAGAACACAACTGTGCTTTATCCAAGGTAGTACACAACTACTCAAGCAGTGATACATAGTCAAAAACAGTGGAACACATCCACCATAGTAGTATACATCTACTATCAAACAATCTTCATAACAATCATCTAATATCAATCTGCACAGAAATAATGTTATGCTATAAACTAAATCATCTGGGCCAATCTTTCACTCACATCTATGAGATCTGAAAGAATATTTGCTCTCGGAGTAGAACAATGAGATATTTGGAATATTCTTCTCAAGTAAGGAAGAATAATTTTCTTGTCTTCTGAACCTGAACCATTCCCCACTCTGGGCTATTCTTCCTACACTAATCAAAGTGGACCCTAGAGAGAATGTATAAACCCTAAGGAATGTATGTCCTTTATTGTTGAGCCTGGACCATTCCCCACCCTGGGCCATTCCTCCTACACTAATCAAAGTGCACCCTGGAGAGAATGTATAAACCCTAAGAAATGATTGTCCAAACCATTTCCTCTGTTAACCACAAGAGGAAAATGTTGTCCTGTATCAACCTCCAAAACGGACCATTCCTCATGTTAACCATAATGAGAAATCATTGTCTGGCGAGGCAGGTCAGTCTTCTTGAGTAACCCTTAAGAAGAGAGATTTCCCTAGACCACTCCCCATGCTAACCACAATGGGAAGTCATTGTCTATGATACATCAGCAATCTGGACCATTTCCCATGTTAATCACAATGGGAAATCATTGTTCGTCAGAAATCTCAATCCACTTTCCAAATAGGAAAGAATCTGTCCAAGATGGACTATTTTCCAATCACAAAGATAAATGTTTCAATAATATTTTTCAATAATAATTTTAGTGCTCCCTTCTAACCTGGAGAGTCTTCCCTTTCAACTAAGGGATTTATTTCCACGATCCCCATCTTCTCTCAGAAATATGCAAAATTTATTCTGGATAGAGGTTTTGTCAGAATGTTTGTTGTCTTCTTGTCAGTGGGGATATATTCGAGCTTTACCTCTCCTTCCTGGACTTTATCTCAAATAAAGTAGTATTTGATCTCAATGTGTTTCGACCTTTCATGAAACACGGGATGTTCTGATAATCTTATACAACTCTGATTATCACAATATATTATGGTCGATTATGGAATCTGATCAAATAAATTGGAGATTAAATTCCTTAACCATATTGCTTTTTTGCATGCTTCACATGTTGCTATATACTCTACTTCTGTTGTGCTGAGTGTGACAGACTTTTGTTTCCTGCTGCCCCAAGATATCATAGCAGAGCCCAAGCTAAAACACATAGTTGAAATGTTATTTATGTCTTTTGTACTTCCTGCCTAATCAAAGTCTGTGAATCCATGAATTTGTATATCGCTGGATGCGATATATCTCTAACCATAGTTTATTGTCCCACGAATATATCTTAATACATGTTTTGCAACTATCCAATGCTCATTTCTTGGTTCCACCTGGAACTGGCTTAATGTATTCACGGCAAAGAAAATATCTGGTCGAGCATTTACCAAATACATCAATGGCCCAATTAGTTGTCGATATAGAGATGGATCTACTAAATCAAAATCTATAACTTTCACTTTTGTTATATCCGCAGTCATAGGAGTGTCCATGAACTTACAATCCATCATTCCAAATTTATGAAGGATCTTTATTGAGTATTTTCCTTGTCGAAGGAATATTTCACCATGCTTCTGCCATACCTCTAGTCCCAATTAATAATGCATGAGACCTAGATCTTTCATATCAAATTCAGAAGCTAATTCCTTCTTGCACTAGATAATGAGAGACTCTTCACCTGTTATGAATAGATCGTCAACATATAAAAGTAGAATCACGGGTGCATTGTCCATGACTTTGTAATAAGGTTTGGATCTGCATGACTCTTGGAGAAACCAAGTCTCATTATATAGCTATCCATTCTGGCATACCAAGCCCTTGGAGTTTTCTTGAGTCCATATAGAGATTTCTTCAATCTGCAAATGTGAGTCTCTCTAGAATGTACCTCAAACCCTTGAGGTTGTTCAATATATACTTTTTCTTCAATAGCTCCATTGAGGAAAGTTGTCTTTACATCCATCTGATGTAAGTTCCATCCCATGGAAGCGGCAAGAGATATGATAGCTCTGATGGAAGTATATCTAGCCACCGGAGCAAATGTTTCGCAATAATATTCTCCCTCCTTCTGGGAGAACCCTCTAGCTATGAATCTTGCCTTGTATTTATCCATGCTTCCATCTGCTACATGTTTGATCTTATACACCCATTTTGAGGTTACCACCGATTTTTCTTTAGGCCTTGGTACGATTTCCCATACCTCATTTTTCATAATGGATTGATGCTCTTCCATCATATCTTCTTTCTGTTTTCCCTTTTGAACTTCTTCTTCAAATGTGGTAGGTTCTTCATCTAGAAGCTTCATCATGTATCCTGCATAACTTGATAATCTTTTAGGTCTTTTACTCTTTCTGAATTTTCCTTCTGGAACCTTGAGTCTTTCTGCATCTTGTAAGGTAGCTTCAAGACAAAATGGTCTTTTCTTGGCCTTAGGTACAATATCTGAATCAATGTTTTCACATGGCTCCATAGGATGATCAGGTAGTTCCTTTTCGTCATTTACATTTTCTGTGCTTTCTTCATTAAGTTCTTCAATCTCTTCTTCTTCTATATTTTATTCTATGGATTTCTTCAAGGCCATCTTCTCATTGAATGTTACGTCTCTGCTGAATTCAATCTTGTGTTGTTATGGAATATATATTCTATAAGATTTGGATGAATCATTGTATCCAATGAATATCCCTTTCTTTATTGAAGGTTCTAGTTTATTCCTCTTGTCCTTGGGAATGTGAGAGTAAACAGGACATCCAAATATTCTTAGATTTTCCACATTAGGTTTGTTACCTGATAAATCTTCTTATGGTGTCATTTCTTTCAATATACAATGAGGACTTCTATTCTGCAAACATATTGTTTTCATTGCTACTTCTCCCCATAAGAACATGGATAGACCTTGATCATTTAGTAAGGCTTTTACAGTTTCTTCAATGGATCTATTCTTTCTTTCTGCTACACCATTTTGTTGAGGACTATGAGGAACAGTCAGCTTCCTCCTAATCCCTACCAATTTACAGAATACAATGAACTCCTTTGATGTGTATTCTCCACCATTATTGGTTCTTAGCATCTTGATCTTCTTATTCATGAGATTTTCTATTTCTGCTTTGAACTCTTGAAACTTGTTGAATACTTCGTATTTTGTCTTGAGTAGATATAACCAAGTCTTTCTTGAATAGCCATCTTTGAAGATTACATAGTAAGAAGATCCTCCTAGAGATTTTACTAGCATCGGACCGCAAACATCTGAGTGTATCAGATCTTGAATCTCCTTAGATCTGTTGTTGCTGCTTAGGAATGGTTTCTTGATATTCTTCCCAAGAGCACATCCTTTGCAGATTCCTTCATGTGTAGACTGCAACTCTAGTATTCCTTCAAGCAACCTTTTGAGAAAGGGTAATGCTTGATAGTTAATGTGAGTGTACCTTATGTGCCAAAGCTCATTGGGGTTGAATTCATTGTGCACAGGAGATTCTTCATTTTGTTCTAGTAGTCTATACAAATTTCCTTCAGGACTTCCAATAACCCTAGCATTCTCTATGTTGGAGTCTTTATTCCAGGATAACACTTTTCCATTCATGAAAGATATTTTGTTTCCTTTGTATTCTAGGAAAGATATCGATACAATATTATTTTCTAAACCAGGTACATATAAAACATTTCTTAAGTGAACATAGTTACTTGTTTTCATTTTGATGGAGGCTTGTCAAAATCCTTCCATGGGGTGAGTGGTTTTGTCTCCAAGCTCTACCTTGTACGAGGTGTTCTTCTAATTTAAATTTGAGAGTCTGTCTTGATCTCCTGTCATGTGCCTAGAATCTCCACTATCGATTATCCACATGTCTTCTTCAATCGTTCTAGTAAGTGCTAAGTAGTGTAAAAGATTGGTTGTTTCACTCATGTCTTCGGTTGACTCGTAATTGGTCATGCCTTGATCCAAACATTTAACTTCTTCGTTTCTATCTTCTGAGAGAGCCAAAAGGTGCATTGAGTTAGGGTGCATCTGAATATCTTCTTTTTGAGCAAGATGCTCCATCACAAGGTGTTGGATCCGAGATTAGGGTTTCTGCAACTGCTTCTGCTAGTAACCCTAGCGACAGTGTCTTTGAAAGTTGCTCCTGCTAGTAACTCTAGCGACAGTTTCTCAGTGATCTCAATATCCTAGCGGCTATGCTTCCTTCAGGCGTTTAGACTTAATGAAGGAGGTGTGGGCCCATAACCTATTAGAATATGAAGGATTGTGCTCGTTTTACCATTGACAATACCCTTGTCACCCAACCATAGGCCGAAGCCACCCTCTGAGCACCTTGACCTTGACAGAGAAGAATATTGGTAGCAATCAATAGCCAATCAAGGCTAATGAACCAAGCAAGAATAGAAACCAAAGTTGATCAGATAGTCCCACCTAGAAACTGGTGCAACACCTTCCCCAGAAACTTGCTGACAAAATTGCCAATTACAGTGCACACAACTGGCTCTCTACAATTATGAGAATGTGAATAATGAGAACTGGCACCCTGTATTTATAGTAATCTGGCGGACTTTCCTGGGATGACTTCTCCTTCTAGGTACTAATTAATTCATATTAATTATATTTCTGAAGCTGACATCTCGTCTAGGGTTTCCTTTACTTCTTTGCTTCCTTCTGGAATATTCTAATCTCATCATAAGTCAAAATATAGGTTCATACCTCCCGAAGCTACCATAATATTAACAATATGAAGGTGAGAGAACACATATTTGGAAGAATCTTTGGATGAGTTGGAGGGAGTGACTACTCATTTTCCTTTGTCTTGCACAAGCTCGGGGACATTGGTTATTAATCTCTTACTAGCATGAGATGACTGCATGATTGAGACAACATCATTATCTTGGGAAATTTGATTCTTTGGTGGTGGTGGAGGGGGTGATGGAAAAGAAGCAGTAGGCAAATTGTGGTGATGAAAAACAAGATGGTGGACAATCTCTTGCCAACCATTGTTGGAAGGTGGTTCTAGTTGCATTGATACATGAGGAGGGACTCGGATACCAGAAACGTTTTGATGTTCTTGGAAGGGAGGTATTTCAGGTCGGGGCTAGAGGATCCCTTGTCCTACTAGGTTGAAGAACCCAACCTGAAAAAGATGATTCAATTCTTTTGGATTGACATCAGAATGTATGGAAAACTGAGGTCTTCTATGACCTCTTTGCCAATTTCCTATGCCTCTATTTCCTCTTTGTTAAGAACCAAACATCAATATAGCATGGAAAAACCTCAAGAAAAGTACTCAACGCCTTGAAACTGAGATAATTTCAGATAATAAGCCTCTTCGAGGGGGAAACCTCCTTTTACCCCACTTAAAATGTTCAAGTACAATATGATTCAAAATGAAAATGTCTCCTTGGTATATATAGGAGACTAGGAGGTATAATTACAAATAATGGCCTAAAGCCGACATAATTAAAATAACATTACTAATCTAAATTACAACTAATGGCCTAAAGCCGACATAAATAAAATAGCATTACTAATCTA
>JASDQU010027495.1:3728-29393 GCA_032191745.1 Picea mariana
CCAATCACATATCTAGAGATTCAGTAGGTGAAATTAAGTCAGTAGTACACAACCCCATAATTGCAGCTTCTTGAAGCCCAAGCATTGTATGGAGCCTGATAAAATTATCTTCATATAATGACTTATTAAAGATATAAACTATATGATCATTTGTTTTGCAATAGACAAGAGAGACAACATTCTCATGAACCAACTATCTCCAATAGTGAGCATGGAGCTCAACATGTTTCATCTTACTATGGGCAATAGAGTTTTCAGCAACTTTATGGCACTCTGATCGTCGTAGTAAAGTGTAGTTGAGGTTTGGACAGGAGATATAAGTTCACCAAGAAGTTGGTGAATCCATATTGCCTTTATACCTACATGAAATACACAATATTCTACTTTTGTAGTCGACAAAGAGACTACCTTCTGGTTCTTGCATGACCAAACCAACAGTCCAATGCTAAAGCGAAAAACATAGACATAAGTTGAATTATTATCATCATTGTCTCCTTCCCAGTCGGATTTGGTGAAGCCAACCAATGAATTTGAACTTTGACAATACTTGATACCAAGATGGGTGGTACCCTTGAGATAGCAAACAATTCTTTTGACTACTTTCTAGTGGCTTTCTCTATAATTCTACATAAAATTAGAAACCACACTAACAAAAAAATAAATGTCGAGTCGACTATGAGTAAGATATATGAGACTGTTGACTATTTGTTGATAGAGGATAGCATCGACTTTAGAAGTTTGACAGGTTTTTCTCAACTTAACTCTATATTGAAAATGATTAGTACATGGATTACAATCAGCCATACTAAAACAGGTCAAAATATCCATTACATTTTTAGATTGAGAAATGAAAAAACCATAAGATAGTGGTAATACTTGAAGATCCAAAAACCAATTAAAAATACCAAGATCCATCATGTCAAAGGATTCAACAAGTTGTTTTTTCAATCTAACAATGAGATCATTGTTATTTCCAATTATGACAAGGTCATCGACATATACAACAATAGTCAAAGTGTGTCCATGAGTATGAATTACATATAGGATGTTGATTAGATTCACAACGTTTGAAACCAAGTCAAAGAAAGGAATTTTTGATCTTAGCATACCAAGATCAGGAGCTTGCTTCAAACCATCAAGATAATTTTGAAGTTGACAAACCAAGTTAGAATCTATCACAAAACTAGGAGGATGTTCTATGAAAAATTATTCAGATAGGTTGGCATGAAGAAAATCATTGTTCACATCCATCTAATGTATTTTCCATCCAAATTGAGCAGCAAGGGAAAGAATTAGTCGAACAAAGTTAATCTTTTCAAAAGAGGCAAAGGTCTTAGTGCAGCTGATTCCTTCTTGTTGAGAAAATCCTTTCACAAACAAGCGAGATTTATGATGTTCAAAAACACCTTCAGAGGAAAATTTGGTCTTGTATACCCATTGACACTTCACAATGTTCTTTCCTTGAGGCCGAGGAACTAAATCCGAAGTGTGATTCTTCAACAAAGAATCCATTTCTATTTTCATATCCTACTTTCATTCAGGTTGTCCTTGGGCATCGATTAGGTAACATGATAAGAGGTTTCAATCACAGGAGTCATCAATGCAATGTCGGCATGCTACTTCTGATTGTGAGTTTTTCACCCTAAATAAATATCACCGACATCAGGACCAATAAATTCAATGGTATTGGAAGCCCATTTGGGTAGACAAGAAAAAGGGGAGTTTTTGTTCACTACGGAAGGTTGATCAAAATTTGAAACAGTTTCAGTTGAAGGATATGGTGGACTAATCAAAATATAAATCAACTTACCATTCAACTCGAAGGTTGGAGGTCCAGTTGAAACAGGAACAAAGTTTGACTGTCCATTCAAAGGAATGAAAAAAATAACATAAGAACATGAGTAAGAATTAACATCAAAGTGATCATCCAGTAACAATCCAGAGGAGACATTCAACAACTTGATTCCATAATAATTATCATTGAACCATACATTACTTTTGAAAATGATCTGATATTTGACAGGGTCAAACAATCGATAGGATTTAGACTCTTCAAAGTAGCCCATCATGATGCAAGAATGAATATTTGCATCCAATTTCTTTCTGCAATCATAAAAAATATGATCCCAAGAAACACATCCAAACACACAAAGGTCGTTGATTCAGGGCTTCCTTCCACACCATCATTTGACTAGAGTCACCGAAGAAACAACTTGAGTCGAGATGCGATTGAGTAGATAGTTTGCAAAATAGAAAACTTTAGCTTAGAAGTTAGGAGGAAAATATTTGGCTTGCAAAACACATCTAGCCATTTTGAATAATGTACAATTGTTGCATTATGTAATTCCATTTTTCTGAGGTGCATGAGGGACCAACCGTTGCTAATCAATACTAGATCGAACTAGGTATTCATCAAAAGGTTGATTCACATACTCACCACCATTGCTTGATATCAGGCACTTGATGGGTCAGTTGCATTGCTTTTTATCAGAGGCCTTGAACTCTTTGAACTTTCCAAAGACAAGATTATTTTTCTTCAAAAAAAAAACCCAAGTGAAATGAAAGAGATGATCAACAAAATTCATGATATACCTTCCACCTACAAAGGAAGGTAGATTGATGCAACATAGATCATTGTGAAACAAATCTAAAAGTTTTTGTGCTCACCACTCTTTGCTAGATTCGAAGGGTGCTTGATGACACTCACCAAGAACACATCCTTTATAGACTCCATTAAGGGGAAAACATTAGATAAACCAACAACCATATTTTGAGTTGCCATTGAATGTATAATTTGAAAATTTAGGTGTCTGAGTTGTTCATTCCGAGTTTGACTTCGTTCGTCGGTGTGAGCAACAAGAGAAGTCAATTTAGAGTCAAGTCGAGCTGTGTTACAAAAAATATAGAAATTTTCCTTTGGGTCGAGAAACCCCTTGGCGATAATAAACCCACCTTTATTCAAATATCAAACAAAGAGCCAATCTGGCCAAAACTCCAAAATATTACCTATCTATGTTAATTGAGAAACTGAGAACAGATTGGAACTGAGGTTTGACATAAACGTTGACAAGTATACCATGTCTACAAGGAACATCATCGTGACCAACCATGTCGAGAGTGAAGTCATCAACAACATAGATATTCCTCTCCATAACTTCATCTAAGTACATGAAAAAGGAAGTATATGTATCCATATGATGAGTGTACCAAAAGTCGACTACCCATTCATTTTGCACATAATGAGACAATAAGGATTGATAAGTTATGACTTCGTGATACGGATTTAGGAGTGGAATGAACTGATTAGCAGACTGAATACAATAAACATAGATATAGGAAGAATAACACAAATATACAATGAACAATATCTTCTATTAAATAATGAAATAGGCTGAAACTGTAAAACTGCAGAATTGAAATTTGCTTGAATGGTGGTAGTTATATCTGAGAAGAGATGTGGATTCTACATGCATCCGTCTAAGCATAATGGATTAAAATGAGGCTCTGGAGTCCATTTTCATATTACTCATGAATTCCAAAACCCTAGACATCCAAAATCCTAACCCTAGAAGGTGAAACACCAAAAGTCATGTGGGCCCTATGGGTAAGTTGGTGTAATTTGGTACCTCAAATTCCTAGGGTCGTAACTTTTTCATACGACCACCATTTTAGGCACATGATAGTCCATTGGAAAGGTATTTAAGCTATATACATATTTATTTGTCATAATTTGACTCTGTCTATAGTTTGCATGTGGAGAGTAAAAAAAACAACGTTTAGGGCCCCAAAACATCCATAAAAGTACAACAAGATGTGCTGACATGAAAACATAGAAAATAAGCCAGTTGGATTAGGCGAGAGGCCAACTGTATCCACCTGGAGAATGTGTGAGGCTTCAAACAACCCCAGAAGTGTAGAAATCATAATTATAAAGCAATACAAAAATACGTGCTGAATAAAAAATGGACATGAGGAGCCAGTTGGAATAGGCGGGTGGCCACCAATATCCACTTAGGTAAATCCTCCCCCCTTAGAAACCAATGGTCTACATTGCGTTGAGTTCCCCCATCAGGTGAGGAAACTTTTGCTGGATTTTTCCCCAGTTTAGCCACTTGCCTTGGTGTAGGAGCTTCCCTACCTTGACAACCTGATAAAGATGGATCCACTGCTAGCGAGTTCCCTTGACTTGTGTGTCAACTATGTGATTGGTGGATGCTTGTTCCATGCAGTCAGGGTTGATATTTGTTGGTGTCAGTTGTTCGACGATCTCAAAGGTGTCCAATAACAGTGGAAAATATGGCTGAAGGAGATCCACATTGAATATTGGATACAGACCAAGGAAGGGTGGAGTGTTGAGATCAAAATCATTTCTACCCATAGTCTTGGTGATAGTGTAAGGCCCATAACGAAGTGGGTGAAGCTTCCTATAGGGCCCGGTGAGACACTCCTTCTGCAAATGTAACTAGACTTTGTCGCCAACCTGAAACTGGTGTGGTACTCTGTGTTGATCATGGTGCTACTTGTAATCAGCATTGGATTTTTGCAAAATCTCCTGGACCTGTTGGCATATGTGTTGAATCCTCTCAATGAATCTGGTGGATTTGTCGATCACAAAATTATTAGGGGAAGAGTCTGTATGTGTGGTGGAAAGAGGAAGTGAAACATCAATGGGTCCCAAGGGTTGGAATTCCAGACCCACCTAAAATGGGTTAAGGCTGGTGGAACTATGGAGAGACCTGTTCTAACTGTGTTAGACATATGGGAGACTATCGTCCCATGTATGGGGATGATTAGAATTGTACACGTGTAGGATGTGCACAATCATCCAATTGACAACCTCAATTTGGCCATCAGTTTGGGGGTGGAAAGTAGTGGATTTTGTGAGCTTGGTGTCCAATAGAGACCAGAGACTCGACCAAAAGGTGATGAGGAACCTGTTGTCTCGATCGAAGATGATAGATGTGGTATCCCAAAGTGGACCCAAACTCATTCGAAGAAGAGATTCATAGTATCTGTTGTTGTGAAATTATTCTTACAGGATGTGAGGATAGTCATCTTCGAAAACCGATCAATGACCACAAAGAAGCAATCATTTCTGTGCTTGGTGGACAACAAAATAGACATGTAATCCATGGAGATGGATTCTCATGAATTCTCGGGAATAGGAATAGGGGTGTATAATCCTTTCTTCTTGATGGATGGATTGGAAATGGCATAGGCAGTGCAAGATATGATATACTTGTTGACGTCCTGTCAAAGTTTTGTCCAATATTTTTTTTTATGAAGAACAACCATAGTTTTCTCTACATCAAAATGTCCTGCCACCCGACTGTAGTTGGCTTCCCAAATTAACTTTACATGCTCTCTTGTAGGAACACAGAGATGGCCCAGGTGGCATAAGAGTCTATATTGAATGTGAAAATTAGTGACAGTGGTGCCTTTACACAAGAGATGATATGTGGCAGCAAAGTTCAGATCTTGCTGGTAAAGTTGAGGTGACTCCGATGTTTCATGTCCACAAGAATGGAGCAATTTCCACAAGAATGGAGCATAGTGGTAAGTGCAGCCATAGGAGGCCGACTGAGGCAGCCAGCGACACAATTGGAGACACCTGTATTATACTTGATGTTGAGATGGAACTGTTATAGGTAGGTGGACCACTTATGATGGTGGTTGCTCTGTAATTTCCCCTATTTCTATTTGAACTACAGAGGCTTGTGATCAGTGTCTATGATCACCTCTTTCCCCAGAATGTAATGTTTCCATTGACTACAGGCTTGTACAATGGAATACATATCCTTATCATAGGTGCGGTATTTCCATATAGTATCAGAGAGTGTCTCACTATGGTATTCCACCAAATGCCCATGTTGAGTGATAATTGTGCCCACAACATAGTCAGATGCATCAGTCTCAATCTTGAATGGTTGTTTCATATCGGGAAAGGAGATTACTGGAGATGAGCACAAACGATGTTTCATATCATCGAATGCTCATTGTTACTCCTTCACCAACACGAACTTGGCCCTACCACCACCCTTGGTCACCTAGCTGAGGGCCCATGCAATATGGGAGAATCCCAACATGAACCATCGGTAGAAATTGGCAATTCCCAAGAAGCTACGAAGCTCAGACAGTGTGGTTGAGGCTTTCCAATCATTGATGACTTGGATCTTAGCTGGATCAACATGTACCCCATGCTCATAAACAATGTATCCCAGGTATTGGACCATGTTCATGCCAAAAGAGCATTTTTCCAAGTTGGTATAGAGCTTGTGTTTCCGCAGAGTGCTCAAAACCTATTGAATGTGTCACATGTGCTCCTCCCATATTCTATTGAAGATGAGGATTTCATCAAAATATACTACCACAAAGGAGTTGGTGAAGCATCTCAATACATCGTTTATCAACCTCATGAAAGTGGTTGGTGCATTTGTTAAGCCAAAGGGAATGACTAGCCATTCGTAGAGACCTTCTTTAGACTTGAAGGTTGTCTTCCAGACATCATTTGGTTCGATGGGAACTTGGTGGTAGCCAGACTTCAGGTCAATATTTTTGAATAAATTTTCCCCCTTGAGTTGGTCAAGAAGGTCATCAATCCTGGGAATGGGGTAGCGGTTCCTAACTAGGAATGGGGTAGTGTCTTTGTAATCAATGTATAGTCACCAAGTCCCATCATTCTTCTGCACTAGTACAATAGGGCTTCCACAAGAGGAGGAGTTGGGTTTTATGTGCCCCTTTTGAAGAAGCTCTTGGATATAATACCTGATTTTGTCATTGTCCATCAAAAAGCATCGATATATTGGTCCATTAGGTAGAGGTGCATCGGGGGTCAGATCAATTGGATGCTTGACTTGGTAGTGTGTCATTACCCCTATAGGTGAGGCGAAAATGTCTTTGTATTCTTCCATGATCCCATCCACTTGCTTCTGATACAAGGAGAGGTGTTGTGTAGAGGCCATGGATGTGGCGGTGACCTTCTGCTTATTGTGAGCATGGATCACAAAGAAGACGAAATTCTCAGTCTGTGAAATGACCTTATTGCATTTATTAGAAGAGATTAAAGAAATAACAGTAGGTAGTGCCACCTCTCAGATCCTATACAATTGTCTACCCAAAGTAATAATAACATTGCAGGGTCTAGACTCATACACAGCATGACGCTTCCATAAATATGGTTGTCCTAAAAGAACATCACAAACTTCAAGAGGGGAAATATCACATAGTACCTAATCTTTGAAAGGCTTGATGTCATAGGGCAGACGACACTTTTGGTTGACACGGATATCTCTTCCTTGATGAAATTAGTCAATGGTGTAGGGCTACGGGTGCGATGTCGTTGGCAGGTTCAACCGCTTGANACCATTGTCTAAAATGAAATGAATTGGAGCCCCCTTGACCCACATCTACGACTAAAGAGGCATTCCCATTCCTATGGTTCTTCTAGTTCGCTTGGCAAGACTTTGGTGGTAGCAACCATGGCATTGGGTTTAACATCAATAATCTGCTTCCCTCCTTTAGGATTTGACTCGGAATCAGAATTGACCTCTGACTTGGAATCCTTCAGCTCGGCCACGAGTGACTGCTTGGAGCGGCATTCGTTGGTGTTGCACCAAGTACTTTTATGGTACTCACACCATTTCCTTGTGTCCTTTGTCTTCTCGTTGCCCTTCTTGTGTTGCGGCTTGGAGGGATTTTCCTGAGGGAGACCATCTTGAGTTTGTCCCTTGCTGTGTGGGTTGGGGTTTCCTTTTCACTCTTTCGACTGTGAGGGGTTTGTAGATCCAAACTCTCGCCGTTTCTTCTTAAATTTATGCTTGATCTTGAAAGCATATCTATAAGTCGTGCCCAATGAGGCAATGTTTAGGAACTCCATTTCTATTTGAATGTATCTATGCAAACAGTCGCAGTATTTGAGCACTAAATGATGCTCAGAATCTTTGATACCCAATTTGGTGCATAGGGTATGGAAAATATTGGTGAATTCTGGTATTGTCTGGTCCCTTTCTTGATGTAGGGTGGTCCATATGGTGTACTAGTCCTCGTAGCTTCCAACAGGGTAGTATTGTTCTTTAATGGAGTCTCGGAAGGAATCCCATGTAGGGGCCACCACAAAAATTGCAGATTCCTCCATGGACCTTTGCTCAGAGTAAGTGTCCCACCAGTCTTTAACATGGGGAACGACCTTTAGGAGTGCAAAAGTGATCTTTTTCCTATTGAAAAGATTGTGGACCAAAAAATATCCTTCGAATAAATTCAACCATTTATCTACAACATTTGCATCTATAGTCCTTCAAATAATGGGATATCAAAATTTACTTGTACCTTCAAGGGGGTTGCATGGCCGATTGATGAAGATGCTTCTCCCATGGGAAACAGTCGAAGGATCTACATGAAGTTGTCCATCATTTCATTCCTTTGTCGCGCGAGGGCTTCCTCGAGAAAATTTTAATAGGATCTCCTACTCCATCATCTTTATTTTTGTATCCCATCGGTTCTTTTCAGGCTCGGTGCGACCAATCTAGTAATGGATCGATTAGTTCGAGTCCCAACTTCTTGTACCTAGACCTTGTCGGGGACATGTACGAAGAGAAATAAATGAATAGAAAATCTCTATGATATCGATGATCCAGATTAAGGAGTGGAATGAACTGATTAGTAGAATGAATACAATAAACACGGAGATAGGAAGAATAAAAAAAATATCTAGTGAACAATATCTTCTATTAAATAATGAAATAGGTTGAAACTGTAAAACTCCAGAACTGAAACTTGCTCGAATGGTGGTAGTTATCTCTAAGAAGAGATGTGGATGCTATGTGCATTCGTCTGAGAAGAATGGATTACAATGAGGCTCCAGAGTCCCTTTTCATATTACTCATGAATGCCAAAACCCTAGACATCCAAAAACCTAACCCTAGAAGTTGAAACACCAAACGTCATGTGGGCCCTATGGGTAAGTTGGTGTAATTTGGTACCTCAACTTCCTAGGGTCATAACTTTTGCATACAACCTCCGTTTTAGGTGCCTGATAGCCCGTTGGAAAGGTATTTTAGATATCTACACATTTTTCTATTAGACTCTGACTCTGTCTACATTTTGACTATGGCGATTAAAAAAACAACATTTAGGGCCCCAAAACAGCCCTAGAAGTACAACAAGATGTGCTAACATGAAAAAATACAAAATAAGCCAGTGGGATTAGGTGAGAGGCCACCTGTATCCACCTGGAGAATGTGTGAGGCTTCAGACAGCCCCAAAAGTGTAGAACTCATAATTATAAAGCATTATAGAAAGACATGTTGAATAAAAAACATACATGAGGATCCAGTTGGAATAGGTGGGTGGTCACCAATATCCATCTAGATCACTTGGAAAGTGAAATCATTAGCGGGTCGGTGAACAACGGTCACGGCTCATTCAAGGCATTTGAACTTATCCACTAGTTTGTTTCTCTCCTTGTAGTATACCTTCTCTACATGTCCAATCTTTCCAGAGTACTAGCATGTCTTCTTCTATCGATTCTAATAGGGTGCATATGTCTTCCCTTTAGGATTTTGGTTGAGGAATCCAGGTCTTTATATAGGGGTATCGAACCATATATTTCCTTGTGATTAGAATTTCCCTTTCCCTTGAGCAAGTGGGCTTGATGTTTACCACCAAGCTTGCCTTCATCAAGGAATTTATGTTGATCAATGATCAATAAGCCACATAAAGCTTCAAAATTGCAATCCTTATCATCTTCTTTGTGTGCCTGCTAGTTGGTGTTGAAAGTCTAAACAACCACATCAAATGGTGTTCTCAAATTCACCAGGACCAACTTGATGAGTTCTCCATCTTTCTTTAGAAAATTCTTTCCACATTCGCCTAATTTCAGCTACAGTTCCTTCACATGTTCCAAATAGTCCTCTATTATGTTGAAAGAATGAGGATCAAGAGAGATCAATTCTTTCTCTAATTGGATGATGTGGATTTCATCGACTCTGTCGAATAGAGACTTCAAATTCTTCCAAACTTGATGAGGGTGGTCGATTCCACTAATGTGAAATAAAATCTCCCACGAGATATACGTCGGGATGACCCCCACAATCTCATCCTTGTTCCCATCAACAATTTTTTTTCTTGATCGTTTCTTGGAACTGGAATCACAATATCCTTATATTGCAATAGTCCTTTACTCTTTAGTAGGGTTTCCATGTACAATTCCTATACAACATAATTTGATTCAGTAAAAAATATAAGATCCATCTTCAAACCCATCTTCAATATCTAGACAGATCTGATATGTTTGATTGTATGATTGTACTTGATAATGAACCATAGGGTTTGATTCAATTCAAGATCTTGTATGATTGTACTTGATAATGAACCATAGGGTTTGTTATTTATAACTTCAAGATACAACCAACTTCCTTGGAATCAAGAAGATCGTGTCCACATATAACCATCAGTGGTTAGAGTTGACTCTGTCAAATCCATGTTGTCTAGTCATCTCGACAAGGATACTCGACCCAATCATCCATGCATCCAACTCATAGTTGATTGCTTAGCTGGTCGATCCGCCAACCAGCTGTCTTCGACTGCTAGTCAACTGTCTGATCGACATGCTTTTCATCTACTTTACTGACTGATGTAGTTGTCTAATTGATCGTTCAACCAACTATTTCCATATATTGGTCGACCACCCGACCAACTAATTCTAAGAGAAGTGTGATGAACCATCAAACCCTAAAATTCCAACACAAATTTTATTAATATATTAACAAATTATTTAATACAATATCAAATTCTTTCCAACATAAATTTAATAACCATAATTTTAACATAGTAACGAAAACATGTTTTTTTAAAAGTTCTTCCAAACAGTGCAAGCATCTCATTGAAAATAAAAATCAGCACAAATAATAATAATTGAAAGTTCATATAAAACAATGTTACTTATAGTTGAGATTAATGATGAAGGGCTTTATCCAAATATAATAAGAGAAGTGGATTGTAAAGCTAACCTTTCCCCTCATTTTTAATTTTAAAAATAATGTTTTTCGTCTTATCGAAAAAAAAGATTTTTTAAATTGATTAAATGATATGAAAATATTTATGAATATGGCGATGGATTTTAGAGACGATATATAAAGGCAAGTTCATTTGCTAGATTTGATTATTAAACAACGATAGATTTAATTATTAAACAACGATAATTTTAATGATAAAAGATAATATGGCTTTAAACATTGTAAGGTGTGTTGCATTACCCTGCATTATGTAAAACCTTGGTGTGTTTCATTTAACACTTTCAAAAGCTTACACATTAATATTATCTCATTATGTAAAACCTTGGTCTGTTTTATTTAACACTTTCAAAAGCTCACACAATAATATTATCTTAGATAAAAAAAAAAATTATATTAATTGAGATTGATAGAAATGTGTTTATTTATCCAATTTAACATAAACATGTGTCATGCAACACAACTAGGCATTAGTGAGGGAGAGATGTTCTCTATGTTGGTTGTGTTCACACTCAAATAACTTTCTTTATTCACAAATTCTAGTAAACCTTGCAATATTTCGAATGTGGAACCTGCTGCCATGGCCGCTTTGATGTTTAAAAATAACAAATTCTTCACAAATTCTAATAAATTTTTTTAAATTCTTAATTTAGTATGTTTATGTGTTTACTTTTTTACATTTACCTAATCATATTTAAAAATTACTTTGATATCTAACTGATTGCCACATAAGTGATTAACAAAAATTAAAATATTAACACCAGATAAATGAAGCTCAACCATTTATTTGTTAATCAATAATAAAATTTAATATATTCTTTTAAGGATTTGTTTCATCTTATCAACCTTTCGGTGTTCACCAGCAACTATTTAGCTTCTATGCTAGTAATAACAAGATCAATAGCAACTCAATTGCTAGCCTCTTCCTAAAGACAATAGACGAACAAAAAAAATAAAAAATCAAAATTATAAAAGTAACACTTAATTATTTTAGGTCTGAAAAAATAAATCAAAATTATAAAAGTGGAATGAATTATTTTAGGTGAAAGTAACTTCTTAGTTACTCACTCAAATATAGGTATGCGCTTAGTGTATGCATAGTCAAATGCGAACGCATAGGTAAGTCAAAGATAGATAGGTAAGTCCAATTATTTCCATATATTGATTCTCTTTTAAGTTTATTCTTTCTCTATGTACATATTAAGTTTATTAAGCTACTACGTAGTTAATGTTTTAATCACTAAACAATGTTATTGCACTATATTGAATTTTAAATTATTAACAAATGTTGCTTTTATTAGAAAATGTTGTTTTTATTAGAAAATGTGAGAGGGAAAGTAGATATAATTACACACATCAAAATAGAGTACATATAAATACACAAGTTTTGTCTCAAGATATATAACTACCTTTATCCAACGGTGAGATTAGAATTCTATTTAATAATGACCAATAAACACAACAAGAAAATATGATCACACCAAAGACAAGTGGGAGTTACATATCCCAACACTCCCCCTCAATGACTACTTGTCTTTACCATTCTCAAGCAAGTTCTTCATCATCACCATGTCCTCTAAATCAAAGCACCCTATGATCAACAAAGTTTATGTTTGGTCCAACCTGGTGCTTTCTCTTCATACCTTGATCATGCATCATCAAACTACCAAAGTCCATATAAAAACACGACCATCCACCATAATGCATGGGTCATCAGTTGTTGAGGTTTCTGCACTACAAATCAATAGGAATACATGAGAAAGGGGTATGCATGCCTAATTAGGTATTATGACGATATACCATTTACATGTTACATAGATACATGTACATACATTACATACTCCATCCATGAAGATACCTGATACATAATTAACATTTCAAAGACCAATACATCATAATAACATTACATCATAGACTTGCTAAAACAATGTGTGACTCATATTAACAAATGGTCACCATTTTGTTTTATTCAACTCAATTCACACAATTTACCTTATTTGTCAACAATCATTTTGTTGACCACATGGTGGATTTGGCACATGGTAACTTGTATCCACCATGTACTAAACTAATGATTGGCTTAGTGCATGATTTCCAATGTAAACATGATTTCTAATGACCTAACTGCATACATTCATACCATCTATATCCACCATCACCATCAAGTGACCCGAGTTTCCTCATGAATCTTGTTAGCGGCCTCTGCCCCACCTCCGACGTACTACCCATCAGCAACCACACTGCTTGGAAACCCCACCATCAGTTTTGTGCGTATGTTGTCCCATCGCTTGGGCATTCAATTTGGAGGTATTAATTTACTACAGGTTGGTGGATGGAAGAACCTGCAGAAAACAAAATTCAATTTTGAATACAGGTTGGTGGATGGAAGAGCCTTCCCAAAAAGAAATTCAATTTTGAATATACAAATGGAGGGCAAGATGGAAGAGCACGCCAAAAATGAAATTCAAATTTGAATATGCAAATGGGCGGCCAACGATTTCCCACTGATTCTTCAATTAAAATTTCAAACAAATTTCCAATTGTGTTTAGAAAATGGATGAATGTGAGCACTCTCTTCCTTGGAAGGTATGTTTTCATAGCGATTCTCAAACTGTTTTCAATGGGCAGATTTTATGGTTTAGGATACACGACATCCTGTGTGATTTGGCAGTTCATATTTCTGAGCAAGAAGAAAACTTCTACTGCGGTGCAGTTTAGGTTTTGACAACATTAAAGGAAAATGAATGTTCAGGATAGAGTCAGATTTTTCTACAACAACAAATTGACTTAGCTTCTCCCGTCATTGAGCTCTCCGGAAATTTGCTCAGAGATTGTTGGAAACAATGATATTATAGAAATTCCAAGAAAGTTTATTAGAGGTATGATCTCTCTTAAGGTTCTAGATTTGAGTTGGATGCCCCTCCAATCATTGCTAGAGAGTGTGGACGATTTGAAACAACTGGTATTTTTTAGTTTAACACGCGTCCCTTTGACAAGGCTTCCTGCATCTCTCACAAATCTTGTGAATCTTTAAATCCTTATTCTTTCAAAATATTGAATCACAAAACTCCAAGAAGTGAGCAGAAGATTTGGAGGAAAGAAAATTGTTTACAATATTTGGACAACAAACTCTCAAATCACAGTTTACACAGTCCAAAGATTTGGCACAAGATTTGGACGGAAGGAAATGACTCAAAGCATTTTACACATCCCACAAACTGGAGAGAACTAAGCACAAGTCCGATTGAAAACAAATTCCATTTGTAGTGACACCGCATCGACAATGTTTATAGTTTTGGACATTATTTGCGGTTGATGTTGCGGAAGGATAAGCATCTCAAACCAGTTTTAGATCATTTCTCATTTGTAAAAAATATTCCCAAAGTGGTTTTCACGTTCATAATAGCCACATGTTTTGGGCATATGTAATCAGAAGAGTGTGTAGTACCATATATAGAGAGATCCAGATCCGCGAGTCATTTGGACTAGTATTTTTCATGTTTGTACTAGTTGGATTCAGGTCCGGAAATTTGACTGAAAAGTGGGTTTATTTTCTCCCAAGTTAATCTATTCTTATATTTGACTGTCTCACTATACACTCAGGAGGAAAATGGACATCCTTTTTTTAATATTTTCATTTATATCCCTAAATAATGGAAATCTATATTGCACTATATTGATTCAATATAGTTACACTATAATGCATTATTGCAAGTCCATTTCTATATCACTTATGTATGTTTAATGTTAAAAGAAAAGGAAAAATTACAATTAAAGTTGTATGAATGCATCATAAATTTGAATTCTTCTTTTAAATGACATCTAGCCCCATCCCAAGGCTGGCAATGAGGTCAAGGATGTTATTCTATATTTGGGATCTGATGTTAATATATTGCCTAAGAAATCATGGGATATGATGGGGCAGGTTAGTTTACTCAGAGATCCAGTTGCGATTGGCCAACCAATACTTGATTTTCCCTATTTGAACGCTGGAGAACGTATAAGTTTCTTTTTTCTTATCAAAATAAATATAGTTGCGTATTTTTAAGTAATCAAGATAATGGATGAAAAAAAATTGTACCCATGTTTGTTGGGTTGGGGATTGTATGGGAATTTGACAACGATGCGATCATTAATTTGAAAAAGGGAGAATGTCTTTTGATGTCGATGACACTCGGGTGGTACAACCCCTTGATTTATACCAAGGCCGTTCTTACACAAAGCCTGTAGATAATTCATTTGAAGCATCCATGGTAGAGAAACTTTATAATATGACAACATGTATGAGGGATGAGTATGTGAACCCCACTGTAGATGTGTCTATTACCTAGAGGAGTATATGTTCCTCTGATATTGATTCGAAACAGGCTCTACAGAATTGGTAGGAGCACAAACATGAGTTATCTTCTAGGTGGTGTGCTAATGTTATGGAAATCCGATGGATTGGAACAAAACTCAAGGATCCTCGTTCCTGCATGTCTCTCTCCACCACTCTTGTTTATTACTGGAGCAACAGAAACAACAATTGTTTTTCCAACCCCGACAACTAGATATTCTATCCATGCTATAGGGGGTGGTTGTATTCTTTTATATTAATAGACCAAGTCCAACGATGGAATGTAGTTCTTCTCCAAGTTCTTACCCAAGGTATTCTCCTATGTAGTATCCTTCTTACTGTTCTTTCCTAGATCATCCAGGTCTAGGCTCTTCCCTAGCAGGTCCTTCCCTGGTAAGTTTGTCCTACCCTAATACTATTGGGTTCTACCCTAATACTAGTGGGTTCTATTCTAATAGGTTATCCCAAGGAATTGTCCAAGTTTCACAAACCCTTGGTGGAATAAATGAAATATCGAACCCAGGTGTTGGTGTTGGGCGCTTCATTTTTGATAAAGTGATAAGGATAAAGCAAGTGATAGACAAAGTCAAACAAGTCATGCAATAGATGGAAGCTTAGAAATCCGTGGAAGGTGCAAATACTAAGGGCGGACAAAAGAAATACCCAGAGTGGACAGAAGAGGTTTTGACTTAGTTAATTGACTTTGTCAAAGACACACAAGTATAAATAAAATAGAGATGTAAAGGAAAAAGGCTTGATGTTGTTATTGGTGTCGGTGTTGTTATGGCTCTTGTTGCTACCGTCATTGTTAAGCATGTATGGCATATTGAGTGTGTAATGCATCTTGCATGAGTATCATCTTAAGGTGTAAGAGATGGATCTTTCTGGGAGAGACAATGTATTGAAGGTCTGTGTATTTTGAGAAGCGATATGTTAGATCCAAGTGTATGAAGTCTTTATGTATTACTGCAGTTAATAAAATGATGTGATTTGGGGCCTCAAAAATTTATTTTATGCTTGTAGATTTCTTATATGAATGGATCTGTAGTTCCTCTATGTATCTACTTATATGTTTCTAGTTACTATCTGAATACTATCACAACTTTCTTTCAATGGTTAAACTATGGATCTGAGTACTGTAGAAATAGATCTAGTGACGTATTCCCTATAACTCCCTAAATTGTTCAAGTCTTGGTTGCGTTTCGAGTGAGACCTCCTTCCCTTGTGGAAGGTTGAAAATGCTAGCCTTCCTAGACTATAGTGGGATATTTTTGTTGGTAATTTCCAAGAACCCTGGTCTAGATTTTGCACCAACAAATGGTTTTGTTACCAGGACCGAACTTTAGAGGGAGTTTTTAGAGGATGCCTCACCGGATCTACAAGTCTGACATTGAGAAATGGCGGGAAAGGAAGTGTGATGCTTTTATAAGGAAGGAGGTCGAGTTGCAGAAAAAGAGTTTTAGGGTTGTGAAAGATATTGTGTTTTATTCGGAACCTACTAGTGATCAATACGAGATTTTCTGGGTTAAATTTCCTGAGGAGATGTTTCAGTGGTTGGATCGACTAGAAGAATCCCCAAAGTTTAAAGATCGGGTTAATAAATTATATAATTGGACTTCTGTAATTATAGTAGCTCTTCATCATGTAGATCACCAGATCTCGCGAGCTGTAGATTTATGGGTGAAAAATACTCTTGAAGGGTATATTATTGCATTTTTTGCAAAAAAACACCAGGATTTTTCAAAAGAAGAAGTTGTATTCAAAGAAGGAGATAGAGGCAAATTGTTTCGGGAGATTTCCTTATGGATCAAGATATTTCTGGTAGAATAAGGAATGTTACCTTCTCCTTCAGGTGACATGGAAGCTTAAACGCCTATGCTCGGGGGAAGGTGATTTCTAGGAGGGTTCTTGATTTAAGATAAAGATAATTTTTCTTTGAGGTACGGGGGGTTGACAAGAGAAGAATGCAAGAGACGAACTAGATCGAATCAAATGGTGGCAGTGAAGAAAATCTAGAAGATTTGTGGAAGTTTCAACGATGAGGAAGACTGACCATTCAATGGTTGAAAGAGAGAAGTGGTATGAGAGGTAAATATTCTTGAGGTATCATACAAGAGGAAGAATGATGAGAGGATGCATATGAAGAATTAAGAGTAGGTGCCACCACTGATGAAGAATATTCATCCCAGACCTCAGAAGGAGTTGTGGAAGAAGCCAAACCTGTTACTCCAGAAGATACTAGTATGCATCAAGAAATGAATACAGCATTAGAGGAGAATGAGACCCCCCATATCAAAGAAATATATTCTGGAGGAAAAGGAACCATCCCTCAATCTCCTACCCCCCTAACGTCATCTAAAAATTTGGCAATTTATATATTTTCTTCATCTATAGCATCCATTTTTTAAAATCCTTTAAGTATTTCTAGTTCTTCAAGTTTAGTCGGCAATAATAGTGGAAATGTGGTTATTTATACCATCATATCACAACCAGGACCTTGTGGATTTGTTCTATTAGGGTCTACAAGTTCATTTATGACAACATAAACTGCAGGGTCCCTTACCCGATACCCTGACTTTTGGGGAAAGGGAGATGAAGATGTCGAACAACATTGGTTTATATCTGAAGCTATATGGAGGTCACGAGGGACTCTAGATGCAAATAAGTTGGTTGAGTTCTAGACCACTCTGAGGGGTTGAGCTCTCAGATGATATATGAAGGATATTGAACCAGGACTTCAAGGGAAAGCCTTCACATTAGTTCAAGTAAGACATAGTTTCATTACAGAGTTCTGATTACTGCAGTCAGAGAAAAATCACTTTCAGAGTTGTGGAAGATAAAATAGTGAGATGGTGAATCTGCATGGGAATACAATCAGAGGTTCAAAGATGCAATAGAGAAATTAGAAAATCCTATTCATGAATATCATCAAAGGGAGTGGTTCATCCATGGATTACAACCTTTGACCCGCAGCCCTCTGACACAGTAAAGGATAGCCACTCTAGCAGAAGCATTAGAGCAAGCTATGAAGATTGAAGGCACAACAAGATATCCATGGATTTTAGAGTGACAAGACCTCCTGAAGATGGAAGTCTTATGCAACTACAGGGTCATATTTTTGAATTCACCAAAAAAATTCAAGATTTAACCTTCCCTAAGGCAGGTCAACCTCAAGTTTGGTCTACATGATGTTACAAAAAATGTCACTTGGTGATTGAATGTCTGAGGTTGAGAGGTGCATGGCCCTCTAGTACTCCAATGTCTCCTCCGCCAGTTGGATCGTTAGGAGGATTTGCACAAGTTGTTGCTACAACGTCATTCCATGGGCTGGTCCAGTATCATGCTTTTCCCAATAACTAGGGGGTCCAAAATAATGAATATTGTGAAATATGTAGAAATCATGGGCGCTCTCCACAACATTGTCCCATTCTTTAGAAATATACACCTGCTGCTAATACATTGTATTGTGAGTTGTGTGATTCTCTTGCTCATAATACTAATCAATGTCGTTCTCTAGATGCGCTTGCAGATGGAATGTATTGATCTACATTCAGAGTGAATGAAGGACCTCAAGGATTTGGAGGGGGTCGAAGAGGTGGAGGTGTATATCAAGGTGGGAGAACTGGTGGAAGAGGACTAATTCGTTGTTATAATTATGATGAGGAAGGGAATATTTCAAGAGATTGTCCACTTTCAAGAAGACCCTGGTGTTCACACTATAGGAATAACACTCACGCTACTGAAGAATTCCCTGTTCTGATAGATAATTGGAAATATCACATTAGGAAGAGAGGGGTTAACTTGATAAATTCTAAACCAAGACCTATGGTTGAGGGAAACATGTCCACTATCAACATTATTACCATGGAAAGAGAAAAATTTGGTGTTGATGCAGAGGGTTTGCATCCAAGTGAGATCCAGAAGGCTATCCCAAATAATGCCAAGTATGATCCTACACAACAGAAAGAGTTCTTCAAAAATGCAGTGGAAATGTTCAGGAACCTGCCTGGTCCATCGACTTCAGAAGTTGTAGAATCAAGTTTCAATTTGACCCCACATCATCCAAGGATAGCTAGAGATTCTTCGTTCCAATTGGAGTCTTCTGGTAAGTCATAGAAAGAGGTTGATATTTGGTTTAAGTTATTACCTGATATTTTAAATGATGAGCAACCTACTAAGAATTTGTGGAGTACCATCAAATTGGACTTGGGAGATGAAGGAAATTCAGGAAAGTATATTGTTGTTAATCTTTTAGAAATAAAAGCAATCTAGATACAAATAAAGAATATGAGAAATGGAAGGGAGTTTAGAGTAAATGTTCAGTTATATGATTATGAAATAAAGTATTTAATGCTAGACTTAGGCTCTAATGTTAGCATCCTACCCAAGAATACTTGGGAGGCATTGGGAAAACCTAAGTTAGTCTACTCTCCTATTCAATTGAGGATGGCCAATCAGTATTCTATATTTCCAGTAGGGAGGTTAGAAAATGTATAGGTGGATTTGGACACAGGGGCTTTACCCTATTGACCAATATCTTATCGCGTTCATTCATAAAGGGGTTTTTTTAATTGTAAAAAATAAGGTCAATATATTGTAGGTATTGGGGGGGATGTGGGGTCTCAAGGTGTTTATAGGTATTGGGGGGTATAAAAAAGGGTATCTAGTTAAAATAGGGGTTTCTTTTATTGGAAATATGTATTGGGAGGGGGGTTCAAAAAAAGGATTTTGGGAGGAATTTATCAATATCTAGTAAAATTAGGGGTATTATTTAATATCCCACGAACGCGGGCACTATGTCACAAGTTCAATGAGTGAATACCCCATGGATTTGGATGGTGTTAAGAACAGTGAATTCCAACTCTTGATATAGCCTTGAGATCATCTCCTACTAGATGGTGGGTTAATAATAAAGGAAAACTTACACCATGGGGTGATATAAATCTTGCTATGAAATATCGCTTTCTCCCTCCATCCCAAATCTCTTTTTCAAGAAATGATAAGAAGACGAAGAATCAACTACTAACTCTGGAAACTTATGATGAGTTTTTATCCAGTTTCTCATATTGAGTATTTTCTTAGGATGTGGGAAGTTGGGAAACTGCCTTCTCCATTATGGGTGCATCATTTCTTCCATTCTTTAGGGACAATACCAAAGGATGGCACTAGAACTACTGCATATCTTCAGTCAAATCTTGTTGAACCAACTATACTCTCATATATACTGGTCAATATATATACAGATCGGTATATATGTTGGTATATTTACCATTATATATATCGACCGATATATATACCAATATATATGCTGAAATATATGTCGGTTGATATATATACCGACATAAATACTAGTTGGTATATATACTGGTATATATAAAAAAAAATCCTCGGAAAAGAGCATAATTTTTATTTCATTAGAAACCAAAATTACATTTTAAAGATACAAGGAAAACCTTGTATTTGCGATCTAGATCGATATAAACCAACATCGATAAATAGACTAAAAATCCTAAAGAAAATGAAATATACATCCAAATATGAGCATAGAGAGAGGAGCCCTGCCAACAAGAAAGAAGGAACAAAGGAACCCAAATGCCAACATCCACCAAACTTCCATATAAAGAAAAGTAATTAGTAAAAGCACCAAACTATGTCGTGAAAGAGTAGCAGAGGTAGACCCCAAAGAAAAATCCATAGGATGGATGGACCAGGCCAGAGTGGCATACAATCCACACTAGAACAAGAACTAGGGAGACCAAATAACCTATGTAATCATGCACCCACGAACAACGATACACCACATCGCATCCAAAAGAGAGAGGCCAGTTAATTGCGCACCCAAGCATAGGACCTCAAAGTGCTGACCCAGACCATATAAATCAACACTGCACGCCCAAAAGATGGACCTCAAATCTCTAACCCAATCACTAAATAGATGCGAAACAAGATCACTAGATAGGGACACAGAAAAACCTTGACACCCACTGCACAAAGTCCCAGATCAAGAGAGGAAAACAGAAACCCAAACCCTAGCCACCAAAAAATGTTGAAACACGGCATCAACACCTTTTCACCGGGAGAATCGCATCTTTGAATATGCATCAAACCCTGAATGAACCAAGAAACTAATGAAGAAACCAAAAATGGATACTTCCTATAGCCACCAAAAGAGTGAGAGGCCACACCAAATAATATAAGACTGCAGCATGACAAAAAATCCCATATGACACTAGATCCTCAATGATAACAAATGAAACAAGAGAAACAACACGATCCCAAACAAAAAACCCCAGATCCACTCCAAATCAGACACATTGCAGGCGACATCTAGGGTTGCATATAAGAGTGTGCGATCCCTAGCCTAAGACAACAGAGAGAATCCAACAAATCCCAAATGGAAGGAGAGCAATGGATCTGGGAATACGCTCCATATTGTCGAAGGACACCCAAAACGCGAAACTGCGAACCAAGGGGTATGTGGCTAGGGCAGAGCCCTTGCCAGACTTTGCACCTTTACTCCCCATCCATATATACTGGTATATATACCATATATATTGGTATATATACTATATATATTGTTCAATATATATATCGACATATATACCAATTGGTATATATACCGACATATTCTACCAGTATATATATATGTTGGTATATACACTGACTAACATAAGTACATGCATATATATTGGTATATATATTATACCAACATATAAATTGGTCAGTATATATATATATATGTTGGTATATATATTGACTGACATATATACCAGCACATATATTGGCATATATACCGACATATATACTAGTCGATATATATACCGACATATATATCGGTTGGTATATATTGGTATATATACCGACATATATATTGGTCGGTATATATATCGACATATATATATATATATATATATATATATGTTGGAATATATCTGTTAGTATATATATTGACCGATATATACACTGATATAATATATTGGTACATATACCGATATATATGTTGATATATATACCTGTATATATATCGACTAGTATATATGTCAATATATACCGACCGACATATATACCAGCATATATATATATATATATATACATAATGATAAATATACTAACATATATACTGGTCAGTATATATACCAACATATATACCAGTCTGTATATATACCAACCGATATATATGGTGGTATATATATCGACACATAAACCTAGTATACCTATATGTTGATATATATGCTAGTATATATACTTAGTCTATACATTGGTATATATACCGATATACCAGTATATAGATTGGTATATATACTTAGTCTATATATTGGTATATATACCGATATACGAGAATATATATTGGTATATATACCGACATATAAACCTAGTATATACCTATATGTTGGTATATATACTAGTCTAGAGCTGCGACTAACAAATCAAGGGCATAATTCCTTTGTCAGTCAAATTTTCTTCGTCATAGCTCCTGGAAATTAGAGTGCTTGACTAACAAAGGAACTATGACATCATGAACTTTGATCGACATTAACTATTCCATGGAACTATCACTGGAAAACAAAGGTCATAGGTTTTTTTGGACTTCCGTTTAAATCAAGCTATAATTTGATGGGCTAGTGATCCGATCCTGAGCCAAGAAGAATGGAAGCTTCCAAGTGAAGGCCTGTCATCAAGAGGGATTCTGAGATGAGGAAACAATTCATCCTAGAGGCTACTTGGTTTTCTATGCCATGCCGGTTGTTCCATGTGTGTAACCCATTTATTGTTTCTAGATCTATCATTTTTAATTGTCAGTATAATACAAACCGATATATGTGTTGCTATATATATCGACTAATATATATGTCAATATATTTATAATTATATATATCGATCGATATATATACCAATATATATGCTAGTATATATGTCGGTTGGTATATATACCGACATATATACTAGTTGGTATAGATATTGGTATATATACCAACATATTATACCGATATATATACCGGCTGACATATATAACAACATATATATCGAAATATATATTGGTATATATACTGTCATATATACTGGTCAATATATATACAGACTAGTATATATGTTGGTATATATACCGACATATATACCGATCATTATATATATCAACATATCTACCCACACACACACACACACACACACACACACACACATATATATATATCGATATATATACCAGTATATATGTCGACCACTATATATGTTGGTATGTTCCCCGGGGGGAAGCTCAATTGGCAAGTGTTGTGATATGAAGTTCCATGAGGTTTCGAGTTCAACTCCCCCTGACTTATCTTTTGTGTCGTGTATGGAGCATCGTGGACACACCTGGAGGTTATAGTGGTAGAATTTGGATAACACGGCCACGCGTAACGCGAGTACGTGCCCAACAAGTTACCGATTCTGCCAGACATATGTGTGTGTGTGTGTGTATGTGTGTGTGTGTGTCGGTATATATACCAGTATATATACCGATATAATATATCAATATATATTCCGATATAAAATGTCAACATATATACCAACATATATATTAGTATATATATCAATCGATATATATAATGGTAATTATACCTACATATATATTGGTCAATATATATAACAACATATATATTGATCTATATATATAATGACCGATATATATGTTGGTATAGTTGGTTCAACAAGAGTTGATTCAAGAGACATAGTAGTTCTAGTGCCAACAACAACAAATGTAGAGTCAGTAAGTTCTGTAGTAGTTTGAGTGGCACCAGTAGCTAGGACAATAGGAATAAAGACATCCTTAGCTATTGATTATGCTAGCATGTTCTGGGTTTCTACACATCCTTGTGAAAGCTTAAGAAACAAGGGAGGTAAAATAAAAAAAGGAAGCATATGCGTGAGTAAGTAGAGTCAAAGGCATTAGAGTAAGCATCCCTTCGCTAAGATAAGCTACACACCAGGGAAAGAAAGCAATCCAGGGCAGGTAGGAACACCAGTAGTAGAGACAACATCTCATATAGTAGTAAAGGTAGAAAGAAAAACAACATGATAAGTAGCAATACCAACATCTGTGTCAGCATATCCAACAATAGTATACCCAAAAGAACCATTCCTAGTTGTAGGTTCAACAACAGTTGATGATGCGATTGATTCAATAGAGTCTGTAGATTCAGAAGTTGAAGCAATCGATCCAACGACTTAAGAACCAGTGGTTGTTGCAGTCCCACCAACGGTATCTCGCCTAACATCTCTTCTTGTTCTAGGTTTTAGTTTATCTGTAGTTGTTCCAACTTTATTCGCATCCCATTAAGCAACACCAAAAGAAAGTGTTCCATCAGTAGGAGTAGTTCCATATCTAGTAGTAGTTCGAGGTCCACTAGTACAAATGTTCATGATAGAGATTATGATTTTGATGATAAATATTCTGACTTTTAGGATCTAGATCCATAGACACCAACAATAGCAAGAGTTTCAGTTGTTTATCACTTTTCTTATGATCTTTATTTTGATCCTACAAAAGTTGATCAAATCTAAAAAATAACAGTAGAGCCAATTGGTGGATTAGAAGAAGCAAATTATATTACTACAGAGTGGACGTACCTTCCATCTATACATCCATGACCGGTTCCATATCTAGTTATAAAGTTCCATATCTAGTTGTAAAGACGGAGGCACTACCATCATAGGCAGGGGAAAAGGAAGATCGAGTAGTAGACCCGACATCAAAGGAAAAGGTAGGAGTAGAAGATACACAAGCAGTTCAAGATGTAGGAGTAGTTGTTCCAGTATATTTTGCAGTTGATGAATGAGATCTATATACAATAGCTCCAGTGGCATTAGAGAAACCATCATAAAAATAATTTGATCCATCAACAACATTCGAGTCAATTTAAGCTCCTATAGGTGGTGTTCCAATATTAGCAAGTGATCCAATATGTCTAGATCTGACCAAGAGAAAAAATAGATGTGGATCCAGAGGAAGTGGTTTCTGCACCCTCAACATCCTTCCCACCATCCCTTCCATTTCGAACACTAACAACATGTTAAGAACCAAATATCAATATAGCATAAAAAAACCTCAGAAAAAGTACTTAACACCTTGAAAAAGAGATAATTTAAGATAATAAGCCTCTTCAAGGGGGCAACCTCCTTTTACCCCACTTAAATGTTCCAGTACACAATGATTCAAAATGAAAATGTCTCCTTGGTATATATAGGAGACTAGGAGGTATAATTACAACTAATGGCCTAAAGCCGACATAAATAAAATAACATTACTAATATAATATGCCCCAATTAAGGGGTAATGAGCCA
>JASDQU010027495.1:29493-47949 GCA_032191745.1 Picea mariana
TATGTCCCTACGCATTTCTTCACCTTCATCAAGAGTCCAAGTAGGATTTTCTGGAGGCTTATTTGGTGTAGAAGTTCCCTTTTTGGGTGGCATGTTGGCCAAGTATCACTTTTGAACCTTGATTTTGAGGTGGTTCTACTAGACAATATTTCTTCTATTGTATCTCCCAAGTTTCTTCCCTTCTGGGTATGAAACTTTCTCTTATGTAGTTCTCTGATATTTCTTCTCTGCAATGCCACAAGTCTGATCAAAATTGGATTTTTCAAGTGGAATTTACGGTAACTTCCCCACAACTTGTCGATTTTTTGCCTTTCCAGGAGATCTCACTTGTATAGCGTGCCCCGCACAAAACAATTGACATAAAATTCCGAAACTCGCACCAAAAATACTACAGACTGTCCACGATCCAATGAAACTAGTCTCACTCAATTTGGATACTCTAGGAAGAAGTTATGATTGTTTTACCTGGAACACCTTCTTGAGACTAGTCAATAAGACTAGTCAGATATCCTACCTTACACAAGGTGTATCTACAAAGTTAAGATGACCTAGAAGATTAAATTTTGACCACTGATACCTTACTAATTTCTATAAATATCCTTCGGAGTTCATAGTTTGAAACATTACAGAAAAGGTTTTATAGCAAAAATTCCGCAATGACTCAGTTCAGGATGATTCCAGAACCCTATCGTGTATAGGATGTATCTCCGAAAGTATAAGGCCTTAGGAGCTGAATTTTGAACCCAACGTACCTTGATCCATCTACTAAATATCCTCCAAGCCATTCCTTATGAAATGTTGTAGAAAAAATGTTATATAGAAAATTCCAAGGTGTCTCAGATGTAGCAGTGAAACCCCAAGACCTTGAGCTCTGATACCATATGTTAAGAACCAAATATCAATATAGCATAGAAAAACCTCAGAAAAAGTACTCAACGCCTTGAAAAAGAGATAATTTCAGATAATAAGCCTCTTCGAGGGGGTAACCTCCTTTTACCCCACTTAAATGTTCAAGTACCCGATGATTCAAAATGAAAATGTCTCCTTGGTATATATAGGAGACTAGGAGGTATAATTACAACTAATGGCCTAAATCCGACATAAATAAAATAACATTACTAATATAATATTCCCCAATTAAGGGGTAATGAGCCAATATTAGGGCGTAACACAACATCCCTTCCTATTCCGCTAGAATATCTAGCAGCAGAGGCATTAGTTGTGGTTCCAGTTCTAGAAGCAAAATAACACCACCACTACCAGTACCATCAATAGTGAGTAAGCAAAGGCTATAGCAAGGACGTCATCTTCTTAGATAGTTTTTTAAGCAATATATCTAGTCGATAATGCAACAATTTATTTAGTTGGTACCCAATAGAAGTTTCATATCCATACCCAGTTGGAGTTCTAGTAGGATATATAGTTTTAGATCCACCAACACTAGTGAAAGCACTAGTTGGAGCACCGATTTAACCTATTGAAGAAACAAGAGTAGCAACTTCTACCACTCGTTCCTATCCTAGCATCCCTACCACTCGTTCCGATATTTTGCACATATATACATGTTCCTACTTTTTTTACATCAATAGTGTTTAGAGTTGACCAAGAACCAACATCACCTACACCATCGGGCTTTGCACCAACACTTGGGTTTGATATTTCATTTATTCCAAGAAGGGTTTGTGAAACTTGGATAATTCTTTCGGATAACCTTTTAGGGTAGAACCCACTAGTATAAGTCCAATTATATATCACTTATGTATGTTTAATTTTAAAAGAAAATGAAAAATTACTGGATTTATCACTATTTTATGTTTAATACAGATAGTATTTGGATTTCCTATGCATTATGTAAATCACCATTAACAAAGTGGTGAAAAGTTAGTTAGATAATCTCACATTAAAGTATAGTAATATGTAAATTAAAACAGAACAATATTTAATAATACTTATTTAACATTATATCTATAATTAAGGGATGAAATATAAATTTTTAAGTATGATTTTTTTGAAATAAAATTATAATAACAAATGTTGTTTTAAAAATATAAAAAAAATATTTTGAAATAAAATTTAGTTAAATTATAAAGAATTAATTAAATTTCAATTTATTAAGAATAATATAAATAATTCATATCATATATTAATTTTAATCAGTTTGATCAAATAGAAAGTTATAAATATTTTGCTATTCTCTTAAGGTCTAATAGACCAATTAAATCTAGAGGTTAATCATCATCATCATTATTGAATATTATAATGTATAATTAATTTTCATATAAAAGATTCCATACCAAAATTTACAAGGCATTTTAAATGCATTTTAAATTGTGAAATGTTATAATGGATTTTCAATTTGTATACAAGATTAATGGTAAACCTAAGTACAAATTTACATCTTAAAAGATTAGCAACCTCATTACAAATTTACATTTTAAAAGATTAGCAACCTAATTACAAATTTACATAGTTTAGTATTAAAAAAAATTAATAACAAAAAATAATTTAATATGAGTCATAAGTGAAATGTTTCAATATCCACCTTAAGTAAATAATTTTATATGAACTTTATATTTTTCTTTATGTGTGTGTAAAGTAATTGAAATTAAGAAAAAAATTATTGGCTTAAGAATAGTTTCTATATTTGAGTTATGAAGTAGATGTGTAATTCTTTCCATGCTTGATGCAGAGTTGACAAATAACATTTTCACCTTTAAAAACTTAATCCCTCTCAAAAAAAAATAATAAATCCAAAATTAAATTATAAATATAAGATGATTAAATATATAAATAAATTTAATGTTTCTAAAAAATTAAATTAAATTTAATAATATATTAATTATTTAATTTCACTTAATCAACAATCACATTAAGTCCAAACAACTTTTCTTTGACACATTGCCTTCCAGTGGTATAATTTTTCTTCGCAGAGTTGGATAGCCAGTACGTCCTTTTGGCCTAACCTATACCAAAAACATTAATGCCAAATGGTCCTCCATTTTTCTGGGGAGGTTCCTGGGCCTCCCGTGAGGGACTCATGGCCAATTCATTCTGATACCATATTGGAAAATGTGAGAGGGCGAGTAAAGATAATTACACAAATCAAAATTGTATTCAGTAATCTATTAAACAACCAAAATAGAGTATATATAAATATAAAATTATTCTTTGTCTTTAATTGTTCGAGAAATATCTCAATCTCACTTTAAAACTAGAAAGTATTTAGTTGAAAAGAATTTCTCAAACCAACTAGACCTCAATAACTTCCTAAAAACTACAAACAAACTGAAACTCTAAACCAATAAACTTAATAATTAAATATAATCACACCACACCAGTAAATTTAATAATTAAATATAATTACACCACATACCAATAAAAATTACATATCCCAATAATTTTAATTTTAATCATTTGGATTACTAAATGTTAAATATAACATTTATTCATTATTACGTTGATATTTTAAGAGCCTCAAGGATACTCCATCCACCCATAGTTGCCATGTCAACCAGCGCATAAGAAATGTGCACATTGTCAACACAGACTACAACTCTTAATAATTTTGTTCAATTATCGGTGAAAAAAAAATATTATTTAAATTCAAATAAAAAAAATATTATTCATTATTTAAGAAATATCATGGGTAAAACGTATTGAGAATATCATGCAGATGAAATGTTTCTTCATTTTACATTTTCATTACTCCCCCAAACAACAACTTCTTTCTACTGCTTCCAGACCCCCTCCTTGCACTCCCAAGTGCTCCAGCGTTCCCAGTCCCCGTCAAATTCAGAGGTAATTTCAAGCTTATCTGCTAATTTTGTAAGGATTTGAAGCCCATTTTGAGAATAGGGACTAACTCTGGATACCCTACAAAATTTGGAAACCCTGTTCCTTCATAACAACAGTTGAGTTATAAGAGTAGCAGACAACTTCAAGGGAAGAAATCAAGATTATAACACTGATTTCACATACATTAATCGCAGGTATGTTTAACATAAGTGCATGTTGTTATAGTAGTTGAATATTTTTCTACATATGGCACTTGAGCATTATGTATGCTCGATGAGAATTTGTGAGGGAGTCGGACAAGAGGCCTATGAATTATCGGAAATCAAATGATCAATGGAACCGACTGTGATTGATCAATGGTGTGAATGAATGATTTGGAGTTCAATTATTTTTGGGGAGGTCAAGAAGCGTCAATCCTGCGAATATGTCAATGATGGTCTGAAGCGGTTATACTTTAAATGGATTAAGAGGTAGCTCGAAAATGTGGAGAAGAAAAGAGAGAAACCGAGTGATTGCAGAGTAGGTAGAGTTGCTAATGAAGACCAGCAAGACAAAGATGACAGATATGAATTGTATGTCGTTTCTATATTGTAAAAACAAAAAAAAATGACATTTCTCCATTAAGGGGGAGTGTTGGAGAATAATTGGCTAAATGCCATGATTAGTATTTGGTTTGAGATTTGTTGGAGGTTGTTGAGAGAATCTCTCAACCACCCTCTCCAAAATTAGAATAAACTAGATCTGGGAACAATCATGTAAATGTATTTATATTGAGAAATACTTAATAGAAAGTGTGTATAGTTTTGATGTTGATGTACATCTTGTTTTCAATTGATTCAAGATGAATTATAAATCAAATCTCGTGATTCAAACTGTTGATCTATGTTAGGAAGATTAATCTGGGTGGATATTGATTGCCACCCACCTCTTCCACTAATTCAATAGTTTTCTATCTTCTTCGAAGTTTTTCTAAGGTTTTTTGGGTCCCAAACCCTAAATAGTGTTTTTTGGACATTCTAGAGGCCAGGGTTTTCCATGACATGCCCTAACCCCAACCAAAAGTTGTAATCTTTATATATATCTTTCCAACGAGCTATATTACGCCCCAAACAGAGATCTTATGCAAAATTTGTACCACCTAGAAGTTGATGTATCAACTAACCACCTCGGGGCCCACAATACTTTTGGTATTTTATCTTTTAGTGTTAGGGTTTTGATGTTTAGGGTTTTCTCCTCTTTGTATTTTAGGAGTCATGATAAAGGTCCTTTTTGGCCTCTTTGTAATTAGCTTGTTTTGAATGAGCGTAACCAACATATCTTTCTCTTCATAGATAAATTACCACCATTCTAGCCAGTTTGTGTTACATTGTTTTTCTATTTTATTCATTAATAGAAGTTGGGTTTCACTATATTTATGTGTTCTCTACTATAGTTTTGTTTGTATCTCACTGTTTTTTCAATATAATTCGGATCAAAGATAAATATAGAAATGAATTGAGCATGTAAGTATGGCTATTTATAGAGAAAATCCACTTTGAATTATAGTGAAAATCATGTTGTATTGGAAACTTTTGTGAAATTTGTGTGATTCATGGATTCCTAAGAATCATTAATATTTGGAAAACAAAACCTTTTTCAATTTAACATTGCTCCATATCGAGTATTAACATTATTTTTTTTATTTTTAAATTTATAGATATTGCACTTCATAGAAATTTCAAATACATTGAGGTGAACTACATAAATTATATTTTTAGGCATAATGTTAGTGTTTTTTTTTTGTGTAAATTTAGTTGCTCATATATTAATTAGTATACAAAAAAATAAAATTCTTTCTAGACTAACTATAAAACATCTAATGATTCTACATGTGGTGTTCTATAGTATTAATAGAGTTATTCACAATATCAACATAATTATCTAGCCTAGGAAACCTAGATATAACAATATAAAGATAACAAAAGTTGTTTCTAAGACAAAAAAAGTTCCAACCAATGATATGTTTCATGAAAAAGAACAAAATATATGCCCAATCTAATGGTTACTATCATAGATTAAGGAAAAAAAGAACTTAGACAAATGAATGAGGCCACTAGTCCCCTGTCTTTGAGGCTGAGTCTACGTATATATAGATTGTATTGGTGTGTGTTTGGTCCCATGTAGATAGTTCCTAATCATCCTAACTCTACTCCTCCTCCATAACATGGTGTTATCCTTCCCTTTACTACTCAAATCCATCATTCTTGTAAGAGGGCTCATGCATTTTTGACATCCTTACCTTCTCATTCACTTGCTTAACCATGATGACTTGCAGTCGCTCCCTATTCCTGGAAGGGACATGCACCCATCATTTAACATACATCATTCCATAATTAAGGTGGAATCAACATGATGAAATTGAATTTATAGGCAATTGCAACTTTGCAGAGTGGAATACCACTGCCCATAACACATTAATCCAATACCCATGTGCACATTCAACCATTTTAAGACATAAATATATATATTGATATTACGTGAATTCTTTATAGTCAGGACATGGTAAAATACAACAACTTGCATATATAGTCATTTCCCATATAAAAAATTACATTTTTCACCATGATTTGGGTATATTTTGAGATACTCACAATGCCCATTACATCCATTGTATACCACTGGAGATTAATTTACAAAACATAGACATAATTATTCCCTTTGCATTACAAATATGGATTTAAAAACCTTTACCATGTGCATACAAGTCACTTCCATATAAATTATAATTTCATTCTTGAACCAATGCTAATTTCTAGACTTGAGTTTTCCTTAATGAAGTCCATAATTCTCATTTACAGTGATACCCTCAAGCATTAGTCATTAACAAATAATAATATAAACTAGAATACTTATCTACTAGAGGTGTGCACGTGGGGAAAGAAATCTATGGGAGTGTTTTTCCTCCTATCCATTAGCACTAGCTTGTGTAGGTGCCACTCTCGTGTGAAGCAATGGATCAACACAAAAAAAATTACTGGCTATGACTATGTTTTCCCTCACTTGTCCTAATTCTTAAATATTATAGCCAAATAATTACATATCAACCCATTTCTTTTACAACAATCCCACTCACCAACCTCTCTTTCCCCTCAACCTTTCACAATAGAAGCCATGGGATCCCCATCATTTCTAAACAACCCCTTAAACTATCCCACTTCTCTTTAGTGCTTCATATAGGCTGGCCTAGAAATCTCTATTACTAGGAATAAGAAAAACTTAATTGTAAATTAATTATTCTTAATATCAATAACCCATGAACACAATCATGGCTTCCACATAATTTCATAGAAGCAACTATGGAAGAAACATATCTCTCTTGGAAACATCCATACTCTAGCACCCAACATTATACCCAACATCAACTCCCCATGAGAGAATGAATTCGTGAATTATTTTTACTAAAGATTAACAATACCCTTCCCAAGGCTTGCATGAGGAATACATATACACCCATAAGGCACATAAGAAAAAATAATAAAGATGCTTAGGATAAGAACACCTAGATACAAAAATAAAATAATATAAATCTTTACCAACATGCTTCCCCACTCATTAATTCATTACCCTCATAATGCTCCTAAAAAATTATGACCCTCGAGTACACCCATTTATTATGTTATTCTATTAAATATTAATTACAATAATAAATAAATCATAAATTTATCCCATACTTACCATACATTTGTACAATATGGTCACAAGATTCATTACACATCACCTCATCTTCCCTCACACTCTATACGGGGATGCATAATGCTAGTGTTGGGAGAATGTATAACTCAAACAAGGGAGTCCCTACGTTAGGTTAAGTTAAGTTATTTGCTTTAAGTTGGGTTTAAGTCAATTTATACCAGCTACCATAGCCTTTGTTCGAGTCCAAATGGTTTATGGTTGGCGTTTAGAACCTTGTAGCATGTTGAGTCGCTATCCAGATTGCACATGAATTTGGTCTCTTGCTTTGGCATAAGGCTTGGCCTTGGTCTCTTGCTTTGGCATAAGGCTTGGCCTTGGATAAGGCACATAAATTGCAGCCAATTAAGGTTGCACATAGATAGGAAACCCATCCTCCCAAACTTCAACGGAGAGGTTTATCATTTTAGATATTAAATTCAAAAAGAAAATAATGCAAAACATGAGCTCATATTGGTTTATTAAAACCCAAAAAATTGCAATGTGTAAGAAGGATCCAAAATGGACATCTGTTACACTTTCTAACATCATGATGTAACTTGACGTGTTTTGCGTTGTATACAATGCAGAACCCACAGGAATAGGTATCCAAGTGTATAAATTCATTTTTTGGGCCAAGTTTATTGGCAATGATTTGGTAATTTTGGTCACATATACTATTATAGATTTTAGTAAAAATTTTAATTTTAAAATAAAAATTTAGATGTAGGACTTTTTCAATGTTAAAAGTCTTACTAAATTTAAAAATAAATTGAAATTATATGTTATATTTTGTAAAATTATTATTAAATTTTAATTAAAATTTTAGTTAAGTTGTTTGCCAAATGGTTATTAATGAAAACCAAAACCATAAAAGAATGAACTAGGTGAACCGAAGATTACTTGAGAAGGAAACTTGAGGCTGCATCCTCTGGTTTTTCCTCGATAATTGGATATCAATAGGTTCCTGCGTTGGAGGAGATGTCCTTGCGTTCCTTGATAGGTAGACCGACGAGCTTGCAGAATGAAGACGGGCCTTCCAGGTTTTGGCGTTCAACGTGCTTCCTTTTGTAAACACTAGTCTTCCTAATTCCAACCATAACCTGAGCTTCCTGGGGAGCCCTTCCATGCTATGGGTATTGGTGCTTTGGGGGATTATGATCAAGAGAAGAGCCCACCGAAGAAGAGGTATGAGTAGAAGGAGAAGAGGTTGGAGAGGATTTAATCTCTAGTGGGATGCCTGGAGAATGTAGTAAAACTTGGGCAAGCATGTTCTTCACAAACCAATAATATTTCCTACGAGTCCAATCCCGTTCTCCTACTAACTACTATACCACAATTTCTTCTTCCCAGTAGTCCAACATGTCCCTCAGATTCCTAGGAACTGATCTATCATAGCCTTATGTCATTGTACATCTAAGGACAGAATGACCAAAGCGACCATGAACACCTCTTCCACACCGGGGGGTAGCATGCAATCTTCTGGGCATAATTGCTTCTGGAGGCAGATGACCAAAACTTCTCTCTTAAATACACAGTATCATATGGAGAGTAAAGACACCCTGGTTTGGGCTTAACACAATAAAATAACATCACATAGAGTTTGGAGATGTAAACCACCTAGAGGAATTAACCTCACAGAGATGTCGAATAGGAGCAGAACAGGGAGTCCATACAAAGTAAATCCAACACCGGAAACTTCCAAAGAGAGAATGAATGTTTCCATCTGCCGGAAGATCCCATATCCAACATAGAATCAACATGATTTCCATTTTACATATAGTAAACTTGAGAAGAGGTCGAAGAGCCAGGGAATTGAATAACCTCGACCTCGAATTGTGCATGGATTTAAGTCACATGAGGTGCAACTGGAGGGGGATCCACATGGTGTGAAGCTCGCTCCCTCATCCCAACTCCCATGAATACACCTAGGAATCCTCTATTACCCGCATTTGAGGTATCGAGACAAATGTATTAGGGCCCAATAGATTGGCCATTTAATTTTTCTGGTTCTCAAGTGACAAATAAAGATGAATCGTTTGGAACTTGTATGAGTTTCTTCCATGGATATTGACTTGATCACACGAGATCATCCAATGAACGTTTTGTCACAAAATAATTCTACACCGCCATTTGTACATTTGTAAGTGTGAAAAACACATAGAACTCTTTCTTCCAAGTCCGATAATATGGGACTAATTAACTTGAGGGTTCATAATCACTCTAGAAAAACAGATCTGGAAAGACTAAATAATTTGGTAAGGAATAATGGAAAATCTATCAATCTTAATCAAATTTGTCAATTACAAAAATGCAAATATGATAGCTTGCGAAGGGCATTAGAAACCCAGATCCATTGAAAATACATTATGATAAAGATTGCTCATATATGTCAAAGCATATTAAGTTTTTTTAATGAAAAAACAGAAACCTGAATCCATTTGAAATATATTATGCGTGTGAATTATACTCTTAAACAAAATAGATTGATGTGTATGGATTATAGCTCTCGGGGTTAATTTAATACATTGAATAATTAGGCATTGAATTTTTTCCCTGTGTTCGAGGAACGGTACTCATAGGAAAATCAAAAGTTAGCTAATCTCATCACATGTCCATTTACCTCGAGTTTCCACTTCATCGAACAACTTAACAATGTTAAGTAACTTTTTTTTCATCATAACTTAACTTTCTTAAATATTAAATACATTGCAATATTAGAAGCATCTTGACTATTAAATACATTAAGCAACTTTCTCCATTATAACATACATAGTATAGATATTTTACTTTTCATTTTGTATGGGAAGCAAATTCATCCATTAAAACATAGCAAAATACATATATTTTACTTTTCACTTTAATTATTTTTCTAAAGATTGTATTAAAATAATATTTGTTTTATCCATAATCCAGCGAGGAATAGAAACTAGTGGGTTGCATTGTTAACAATAGATACTCATTAACAAAATAAAACATTAATGAATGGATGTGCAAACAAAATCATTATTACTTGTGATTGTTGGTAGGAAAATCATAAATCAATTAATTCAACAAAAGAAAAAGTGTTTTCCAAGGATCATGTTAGCCTCTTTATCATATACAATTATTAAGTCTTGAGGTGGTTTCATTATTGTATTATATATTTGTATCATTAAGATGAATACAATGTTGAGAATTATGGCTTGAGGCCTTTTTCGCCAATCTTCTTGTCCTAATATTCGTATGCTCAATTTCTTCAATTGGTATCAGATCTCTATAGTTCTTAGGGCCTGGTAATTACATGATAGTTTTTCATGGACAGTTTGATTTCATAGCCTCGTTTTTTACAACGTTTGTGTAGATCTGATTTGATTTTTTTTCTGTGATAGTTGAGAGTGCTCCATGGGAATTGTTTGAGCATGGAAATGAAGAAATATTGATGCTGATCAATTTCAAACTCAGCTACATGCCAGATCTACACAACATATCGATTTAGGTGAATTTCTCAGAAATTCACTGAGCATAGATTGAACTCGAACTCGCGTTATCATTGGAAGTAGGGCTCGATGATGTGGTTGCCGAGAGAGTTTGTGAATGCATAACCATGTCTGCCATGGATGGCCTCTGGTATTCCTTGCTTTAATTTTCAAATATTTCACCGTGTGTCGTGGCTCTCTGTCGAAAATGGGATATCTGAGCCGAAAGCACAAACGCCCTCCTGGACTGCTTGTAGGTGACTTCTCTGTTATATGGAAGCAGGAGACTCTAGCAAACTGAATAAATCAATGACCAACGAACTGCCTGGATTGTATGTAGAATTGTTGCCAATTGTGAATCACCGTCGCCAACAAAGGTATTTCTAAATCTCTTATAATTGTTTGCTATTGGATATGAGTGATAGATCTGCATGATAGATCTCTTATAATTGTTTTCTATTGGATCAGAGCGATAGATCTGCATGATAGATTTGATTCAAGCCTACGTCTGTCGATACATCTATTTATTAATGAAATTAGGAATCCTTAAGAGACAATGCATTGTGGTTGTTTATTATATCTAGAAATGGCTTGAATATCTGCCCAACAATTAGTGATCTGCGAAATTAAAGATCTTCCCAACAATTACCTTCCCATATTTTTCCATCGACTAGATCGATTAGATCCATAGATGTCTCTGCAAGTTCTGGCAATTGCAACACATTTTTGATCCATAGAACTATGTGAAGGGGTGATTTGGAATCATACACTTGAAGAAAAGGTTTGTAATGAAAGAAAGATACTTCAATGATCAATTTCTCCATCAGGGATAGCCTTTACTCTCACGAGAAGTCACCGGACAAGAAGCATCACATGCTCAGCAAGAGATCGGTGATCGCACCAACAGAAAAATTGTATCCATGCAAATATGCTCCCATGCACAGATGTCACTCAAATACGCAGAATTAGATAATTTCACCACCCACCATAAATGTTGAAGCAATCTAGCGCTCCAAGTTTCTTCCACGTTAATGGTACCATGATGTCAATTCAATCTTCATGTACTCTTTCATTCTCACCAATCCACAATTCGCTCAACAATCTTCTTGAAATGTTCTACAAATATGTGGATCTCTCTGCATAAGGTAAGGTTGAATGGTTCGAATGGCACTTTAACTTTGACACTTGGTTCATGGTAAAAGTAACAAGTGGCCTCTTTTTATATTAAAATAAAATAAAATAAAACATTACATGCACAACTTTATGCAAACCTCTTAAGAAATCATTTACGTAAAGTTTAAGATTTAGACTTGGAAGTTGTTTTATTTTTAAACATGGAGTGTAAAAGTGTTTAAAACCCGATCACTTTATTTTGAGTGATAGTAATTTTTTAATGTTTAAACTTTTTTTTAGAAGAAGTAAGACCTTCATTTTGTAATCTCAAAAGGTATTGGGATATTTTTTAGATGTAGATCCAAAATTTGTAAAGGGATGATCTTATTGTCTCTGTTAACATTTAAAAAGCATGCATTGTTGCTACCATTAAATTCATGGTATTATAAAAAAAAAAAATTGAAGCTAAGCCAAAATGCTAAATTGCTTGGAGTTGAAAAGGTTGAAGTCTTGTAATAAAGTTTTCCTTCAGGATTAGTTGAACTCTTGTAAAGGAGGACAAAAGAAGCTTGATGTGCATTCCGACTTAAATTTTGTAAACAAAAGGAGAAAAGAAGGGTGATATCAAATTTATATTATAATAAAATCATATTTTATTTGGTTCTTGTGTCCTAGATCCGCCCGAAATTGAATAAGGGGATCTTAGGTACACCTTGTGTAGTGTGTGCTGGTGATTTTTTTAATGGTTGTCTTATGAGCTAGTTTACACCTAGTTTTGACGCTATCCCACATATTTGGAGTACAAATAAGGTTAATGAAATAAGCACACAATTAATGCCAGTGAAGCACATACATTCAAGCACAATCAAAGCTCTCAATTAATAAGCAACAAAGATATCAAATTGAAAATCACATCAACATTGGACACATCAAGCTCATAATCAAGGACTCAAAACGTCATCAAATTTGAAGATCAACTCAACTTTTAAATCAACATTCATTGTATAAATGCAATAGTTTCTTTGTAAGTGTCACTATTAAAATCACATTAAATTGTATCGGATGCATTTTCGGTTGAACCCGACATTCGTTCGAATCATTGTAAATCTATTGTAAAATCACAAGTTTGAGTGCATTTTCGGTAGTATCTGACACCCTCAAACTTCCTGGAAGCATGTTCAAGTGAGCGAGTTCAAGAGAGCATCAAGAGAAAGTGACCCTGAAGTTCAAGAAAGCATGTTCAAATGGAGTGAAATCTAGAATTATTAGAGTTACTGAACACTAATAAACACCACTGAAGGAAACATAGTGGTATTGAACAAAACAACTCTTCAATTAGTGCTAACTTGTTTGCAAGTGACGCAATCTAAAGTTAGACTTCTTCAAGCACAATCCCAACTAATGAATGATGAGTTGATAAATCTAAAAAATCAACAACAAATGAAGTATTTTGAACTGGTTTTTGTTCAGAACAACCCTCTCTATAATGATGATGATGATAATGATGGTCAACAGTCAGTGAAGGAGAACCTCAGTGAGCCAACTTCAGAATCAACTTCCAATGAAGATGAAGTTGTTCAAGTTCAACATAATTAGACTCAGAATACTCTTTCCATGCCCATCATCAGACTTTCGAAGAAATCATTTACAACAAGAATAGAAGAGGACTTGGATATGAAAAGGAATTTACCTTTCATATTCCTGATTATTCCAGACCAATCAAGTTCCAAATTGTTGGATTTCTTCAAGAAGATTCACTTTCACCTGTTCAAGTTCAACACCATAATGCGACATGCCAACATTGTAATCGAGTTGGTCACATGGAGAATAAGTGTTTTGATCTCCATCCTTGCCAACATTGTGGCAAGCATAACCATTATTCAGACATATGTTCAACACTGAAGAAACTTGCAAGATTGAAGATTCACTATGAGTGGATTGATCCTTGGAAATGGTCATCAACAACAAAGAGATTATATAATTCTTACCGTAGAATTCAATCTCGAGTAAAGACCAATCTTGTAGCACATAGCATTTTTGTACCCCACATAAGTGGTCCCCTTATGGCATAGCTTTCAAGCATTGTCCTCACAAGATGAGATAACATGTGGTTTTTTCTGCATGCCCACTTTGTGTTGTACTCAAATGGAACAAGTATGGTACTCTCTTGAGCATAGAAGGAGGGAGTACAATGATGAAACTCTCATACACCTTAAGGGGGGGAGTTCAAAATTCCAGTGACGATGGTTCATGAAACCACTTGAAGTCTCTCCTTTCAGCTTGCAAAGGGGGGAATTGATGATGGTTGTTAGACAAAAAGTTTCGACAACAACAAACATCAAATATGTCGGATGGGCATGAAATTTTCCAAATGGGCAATTGCGGTCTGTAGATGATAGACTTCAATGGAATTATGGTTCAATGACTTTCAATTGAATCATACACATTACACATTGGGATGTTGTTGGACACCTAAAAGTGTCAAGATTGGTTAGTGGTTATCCAAAAACTATCAGATACATGGTATCAATTGGTTAGTGGTCATCCCAAACCACAGACTTAGAGAGCACTTCAGTGATACACTGATAGTATAGTGGTGATAGTACATGTTCACCAATTACAAGAAGACATCAGATTCTTCTAGCTAAAATACTTGGCAAAATGATTGAATTTTCAAGCAATCAGGGAATGTTCAGATATTGCAGTTGTTCACTTCCATGTCTCATCTCTTTTCCAGTTCATTTCAGATGAACCATTCAACATCCAGATTGGCAGTTTTTTAGGCAGTTCTTCATTGTGGCTCAACTCATGAGTTTCAACATGAAGACATGGAGATATACCAACTTATGCACTTGCTTTGTTGGTATTGTTGTTTGGACTTATGATTGAGGGGGGGAATGTTAGCCTCTTTCTCATATACAATCATTAAGTCTTAGTATACCACCTTTGTATATTTCACATGCTAGGATATAGTTGTTATCCTAAGTGTGTTTCTAGATTCCTATATTTCCTCCTCCTACCTTATCTCCTGATGAGGTGTCGATGTGAGAACAATTGAGATGGTTTCATTATTGTATTATATATTTGTATCATTAAGATGAATACAATGTTGAGAATTATGGTTTGAGGCCTTTTCCACCAATCTTCTTGTCCTGATATTCTTATGCTCAATTTATTCAATTTTTATTGTTGATGTGACCTTGGATGCAATAGCAGGAGCATTGAAATTAGAGGGAACAATTTTATGGGAAATTAGCTTGGGATTAGGAGCAAGTCGGGTGTGGATTTTGAATGCCTTGTAATAAAATATACAAAAATGAACCAAGGGGATTAAGTGCGGAGGACACAACAAGCATGTGTTAGTTTGGAAAATGAGGAGGCTTTTTCATTCCGCAAGCCATGAATGGGGAAGGTGTTCGGGTTTTCTCGCTCCCAACCTCACAAATCCCCATCTGATCATCGACTGAGTGACAGTGGGGGTTTATTAAAGAGATGTGTAAAAGATGGTTTTTCATTTTTGAAATGATGTCGAATATAGAGAAAACAAAATTCATTCTAGTTGTCTTGACAATTGGATTGCAATGCTTGTTAGAGAAGAATGGCCACCTGGGTCCTTTTCAGTGGTTGGAGGAGCACTATGTGTAAGCCTTTAAATCAACTTAAGTTAGTTAATCATCAGGGAATTTGTCTCAGAGATATTTATATTTTGGGTTCATGTAATTTAAGGAGGTATTTAGTATACTAAATTTAGAATCAATCAATCTTCTCTTCCGTATTCGTGTTTTCCAGTAAGTCATTTTTTTTTAATTGTTTGCACAAGATATTTGTTCAATCCTCCAAAAATATTTATTAACCAATCCATAGGAGTGTTTAAAGAGCATTGGATGACGTGGTTTTCATAATGTCAATAAGATGTCCATATATTCAACGTTACCTAGAATACTGGTTCTTTTAGGATGTCCAAAGATCATGGAAAATCTTTGTCTTAGGTATAGCAGTTTGTCAATTTGTTAGTTTTGAATTTCTTAAATAATTTTTTTTATTTTTTTAAATAATACTATTCATTCATACTAGTTGGTGTTATGTCAACGTTCATCCTCACATGTTTTCCATCTGGTTCTATTAAACAACTCGTACATCTAGGTGTTACTTCTTTCACTATTAGGAGCCTCTTACATTAGGGTATTCTATTAGGATAATGCAAAGGTAAATTTAGATGCATCATATTTGAAATTTTAAATTATGAGCAAAGATGAATATGATCAGAGAAGCCACAAAGTCACAAACATAGAGAAGTCACAAAGTGCACCTGGTGTTCAACTAGGCTAGTTACTAAATTTGCATTTGCTTGCAAAATTGTATCTCAAAAGTAACATCTAAATATACATTATCTGTTAATGTGGTAGTTTTGTCCCTATGAAATTATTTTATGATAGCAATGTTAGGCATTCCTAAGATTATAACTAATTCATGACTCTTCAAAATTTTAAATTGTTTTTGCAGTGGATACCTTAAAAAAAAATCGCTAAGAGGTCTACAAGTACCTATCCAAATTCGATGACCAACTATAGTCTCAAGACTTTGGGATGCCACCACCTGAATCTGCAACATAGTTGGAGAGGTGAGTATAATATTATGTTAATCAATATAAATATTTAGTTCATGTGTAGGTGCAAACCTCAATTTAAGTCTATCCCTCTTGAGAGGTTGGAAGAGCGCTCATTTACTACATGTAATCTTTAATATTGTAGTGTAATACAAAGACAATGAAGTAGGTGGTACATGAAGGGGAATGAACTAGTTCATTATAAAATTAATTCTTCTAGCACAATAGGAAATATGCGTGAATGCTTTTGAAAAAATAATTGCTTGAATTTGACTAAAATAGAAAGGTAGCTAAAGGATTCACATAATTTTGTTCTAGTACAAATGCAAAAAATTCTCTCTTTGATGCTTGAGATATGGTAGAGACACTATGGGATAAGAGTTAACACTAACACATATGTATGGAATATTCAAAACCACAAATTAAGTAATATTTATCACCTTACAAATATCGGTGAGGTGTTGAAATGTGCCAACTAATTTCCCATGATTTTAGGGATATGGGCGGATTTCTTGACTCCTAGAATTCTGCAGTTAGCTAAACCAAATCAACTAAAAATATAATATGGATAGGTGTAAATATTTGATCAGTTTGTGTAATTGTTTGATCAGTTTGTGATTATTTTGTGTAACTGTGGGATAGATGTTATATATCTATGCATGCCCATATAGGCAAAGGCGCAATGTGGGATGAGTGTGAGGTTTGCAAGCCTGTGTTTGGCTATTGTAATTCTCCCTTGATTAATAAGAATATTGATTATTATTCCTCATGCATATTTCCCTTTAACAGGTTTTACCACGTAAATCGTTGTGTTAATTTTGTGAATGATCACTGTTGGTTTTATTTATTTTCCGTTGAATCTTGTTGTGTTTATGCTTTTTCTACCCAACAAGTGGTATCAGAGTAGGTGACATGAGTCGAGCCAAGAGGATATGTGTGAGTTTAAGAGGGACATTGGGCGAGATCTGGCATGGTGAAGAAAGAAAGAGAAAACAATTTCATGTGGTGAAGGGGAGTTTCTACTGAAACTTGCGCATGGAGATCTGTGTGTCGCGTGCTAGAAGATGGATTCATTGCAAAGGAGCGATATTTTTGCCTATCCAAATACATGTGGAAATTCGTTTATTAGGCCTTGCAGCTGGAGCGATACCCATGGTAAGTTTTTATATTGAATATGAGAGTTCAAAGTTAGAGTTGGAGAAATTCAATGGAAAAAATAACTTTGAGCTATGGAAGCTCAAGATGCAGGATTTGCTTGTGTGAAAAGGATCACAAAAGGTGTTGGTGGGAAAGACAAAGAAATCGACAAGCATGATAGATGAGGACTGAGAAGATTTGGATGTAAGATCCCTCAGTACCATTCATTTGCATTTGGAAGATGAAGTTTTGTTTAACATCATTGGAGAGAAGGAAACATTAAGAGTGGTGATGGTTGAGTCACCATGAAAGAAAAAAAAAATGTATTTACCTTGGAGTTGTAAAAATTATTCATTGCATGTAAATAGGCATACATATATAAGACCTGTATAGTGACGTAGGCGCACCCTCCAGGCATGTCTGCTCACAGGACCTTCCCTCCTTTCTCGACCCGAAGAACTCAAAGGCTCTTCTATTTCCCTATCGGGAAATATTCACCCACAGATACCTTCTCTTGGGACTTCCCTTTGTTCCTATTGGGAATTCAGACTTCGCGATTTTGCGATTCCTATGGTCATGCACTTTGTGTCTCACGGTTCCTCGAAACCCGATGTGGGTCAATGCCAACCCTTTCCCGCT
>JASDQU010027496.1:17196-34057 GCA_032191745.1 Picea mariana
CATATCTAACATTCTCTCTCTCCGGAGCAGAGAACTAAGATTAAACGCCCTGCTTTCCTTTGCAGAAATAGTAAAATCTACTACTATGGATTCTTCCATCTGTGTTCATACTGTACATAACACAGTATGTCATTTAATGCTTGCAGTTACTTGTTGTGCGCCTTATGTCTTCTTGTTGTGATCATCATGGTTGTGTCTTTCTAGTCGTCGGGTGGTGACGTAGAGTCAAGTGTGTCTGTTCCTTTTTACACACGCGCACACCCCTTAAACAAAAAAAAAAAATTTGCACATGTTAAAAAGTTGTTGTCGTAACGAGGAGGATGTCACATATGGTATCAGAGCGGGTTCGAACCACAACTTGGGATTTGCTACAACTTTCGTTGACATGATTAGATTTGATTATACTGTTGCTAATCGAGTTGATTGTGTGCATGCAGGTAATCATGGTTAGAGGACGCTGCGGAGGCAGACGACGGGGTGCTAGGGGAGGAGGCGTGATGCCTTCAGTAGCATCCACGCTTGAGGGGTCTAACCCCCAGGGAGGCGAGCAGGTTCTCGGACAGGAGCAGATAACAGTTGGCAATGTTGTTGTGATGATGAGATATTTTTAGTGCATGTTCAAGGCACTAATCAGCCGATTGGACAGAGACGAGGCTAGAGCGCCGACACCTGCTGAGGTTCCACCGCACGCACTGGTCGTTACAGGTAGCATTCACCGTGAACTCGAGAAGGTTAAATTTCTCAAGTTCTTTGGTGCCTCAGATGGCACCGCCGCCGAGGCATGGTTGGAGAATATGGTGATGTGCTTCGCACTTCGTGATTATACCTCCAACATGAAGGTTCGCATGGTGGTGTTCCAACTGAAGGGGAGCACTCTTCTATGGTGGAAGACGCTCCTGCCACAGCTGAACATGGCCATTGAAGATGTGTCATGGGAACTGTTTGAGGAACGGTTCCAAGAGAGGTACCTTTCAGAGGAATTCATTGAGTGTCAGCTCAATGAGTTCAATGAATTACGACAGGGAGGTCGTACGGTGCTCGAGTACGAGGCACGTTTTATGGAGCTGCTCTGGTATGCTCTGCACCTTAACACTAAGAAGCTCAAGGTCAACAGGTTTGTGTTTGGCCTTAACGACAGCCTGTGTGCAAAGGCTAGGATCTTGATGCCTCAAACCTTGTAGGACGTTGTCCAAAAGGACCTCATAGCAGAGGAGGAGCTTATCAGTGGGGGTCAGACCAGAACTCCAGCGAGACCAGTAGAGCAGGGTTCATCTGGTACACCGCAGCATCAGACACCAGCGAGACATATGTCGGGATATTGTGGCTTCCAGAGAGGATCCACTTTCACTACACCCCGACGACCGCCGCCTCAACAGCGGGCACCTTATCGGGGACCACAACATCAACAATAGCGTCGCCCGCAGTAGTAGAAATTTAGGCCTGTTCAGCAGAACAGACATGGGTTCCAGGCCAGTGGGCCGTCATCTTCTACTTCGGGTACCAGGACTACTGGGCCGAAGAAGGGTTGTTGGACGTGTGGGGAGCCACACTACCAGCGCGACTGTCCTGTGGAGAGGACCAGAGTGTTCGGATCAGCCAAACCCACTACCGTGGGAGATATGGGCAAGGCCCATCAGATTCATGCGGTGGTGAATAACCGCCAGGCAGAGAACCAGTCGACTGTGCTCGAGACAACAGGTACTATCGCTGACCAAATCCTTTGTATTTTGATAGACCCAGGTTCTACTGAGAGTTTCATTTCTAGTGCAGCGCTAAAAAGGATTAAGGTAAAGGCAGTCGAACAGGACGAGTTTAGCTTTGTAGAGATGGATTCAGGAGCCAAACAGAAGGTTGGAGGAAAGGTTATGGGTTGTGCCCTTAACCTGGGAGAGTTTGTCACGAGGGTCAACTTGTATGTCACGATCTTAGGATCTTATGACGTCATGATTGGTATGGATTGGTTGGAATCGCATGAGGCGATACTCAACTGTAAGACGAAATGGTTGAGCTTGGTCGATGATGAAGGACAGAGACGTGTGATTGTAGGACAGAACCAGGGAGTATCCCTGAGGTTCGTCTCTTCCTTACAGTTACAGAAGAGGATGCACAAGGGGTGCAAGCTTTATGCAATCCTCGCGCTAAACGAAAAGGGAGTAGCGGAAGGTCTAGAACACCTTTTGGTGGTGAAGGAGTTTACGGATGTATTTCCAGAGGAGTTGCCTGGGATGCTGCTGGAAAGGGAACTGGAGTTTACCATAGACCTGAAACCGTGGACCGAATCGATAGCAAGAACGCCTTATTGGATGTCGACCCCGAAGTTGCAAGAGCTGAAAATGCAACTGAAGGAGTTGTTGGACCTGGGACTGATACGCCCTAGTGTGTCACCGTGGGGTGCACCAATTATTTTCATATGAAAGAAGGACGGATCATGGAGGCTTTGCATTGACTACCATCAACTGAAAAAGGCTACGATCAAGAATCAATATCCCTTACCAATAATTTATGATCTGTTCGATCAAATGAAGGGTGCGACGGTGTTCTCCAAGATCGATTTGCGATTAGGGTATCACCAGTTATGGATCAAGGAGGATGACGTCCCTAAGACCGCCTTTAAGACGAGATTTGGACATTACGAGTTTACTGTTTTACCGTTTGGACTGACAAACAACCAAGGGTATTCATGAGTTAGATGAACAGGGTGTTCCACAAGTACTTGGACAAGTTCATCCAAGTATTCATTGACGATATCTTGATCTACTCTCGGACGACGGAGGATCATGACGAGCACTTGCGCTTGGTACTACAGTGTCTACGAGAGCACAAATTGTATGGGAAGTTGTCTAAATGCTCTTTTTATCAATCAAGGATTTACTACTTAGGGCATGTCATCTCCGGTGAAGGTATCGTCATGGATCCAGCCAAGGTTGAGGCTATTATGGAATGGCCTGCGCCGACAAATGTCACAGAAGTGCGTAGTTTTATGGGTTTAGCAAGATACTATCGACGGTTTGTCGAGGGATTTTCGAAGATAGCAAATCCAATCACGGAATTGCAGAAGAAAAACAAGAATTTTGTTTGGACTGAGAAATGTGTGGAAGCATTTCGAAGGCTTAAAGAGTTGTTGACCACAACGCCGATACTAAAGGTCCCGGATGTTATCACCCCATAAATTATGGGAATCAACTGATGACTTGGATATTATCTGTATCTAGTGTTTTGACTGACAAATGATTTTTCATTCTGCAAATAATTTGAGAAAAAGAAAAGAAAAAGAAAAAGAAAAAGAAAGAAAAAAATAAAAGAGGGCATAAAAGAATTGAAAAGAAAAAGCCCCATGCAACAATAATAACTTGGCCATACCTTTCAAGCATGGCCAAGTTCTTTTAAATTTTAATGTTGATAGTTTAGTGAATAAATCTGACCAGACTGTCTAACCCTGGTCAGATATCCCTTAGGTTAGATTAGTGAATAAATCTGACCAGACTGTCTAATCCTGGTCAGATAGCCCTTAGGTAGAGTAATTTCTTAACCCAACAGTCTAATCTGGGTTAATTGTCCTAGGAAGATAGGTTAGCAGGTAGGTTAGCTACTTCATTTGCTTCACCACCCATGAAACCAGACCAATGAATATGATACACCATGTTTACATTGCCTAAGAATAGTTTAGATGATGTCCCCTTGGTGGTGTCTATGTGAAAAATTGGGAAAACCCCCTAAAATGCTTTATATCCTAAGTTTTTCCCCTAGTACATATTTGTCCACTCCCAGATTATGTTTCCTGCACATCCTGACGGTTTTGATCAAGGCACCAAGATCTACGGTGTATGAAGCATTCCGGACCCCCCTTACCATTCTGCCTTTAACCGGGGGGGGGATCCAGAATCGGTAATAACAAGGGCGTGCATCTAGACGACCCAAAATAGAGCGCTTAAATCAACGGTCTACAATGGATTCCAGAACCTCCCGTCTGTTCTGCCTTTAATGGAGGGGGGGGTTCCGGAATGAGTATTAAGGAGCAAGCTAAGATCTATGTCTAGGAAACAAGCGCGCAGATCAATGGATCACAATGGATTTCGGCCCCCCCCTGGTGTTCTTCTTTTAACTGAGGGGGGGGGTCCGGAATGGATATTCCCTTCAGCGGGCCATCGATCATGCATGGCGTCAGCTTATTGGTCCTGAATTCCCATCCCACTCATTCTATCTGACAGCCCCGTCACTCATGGACGTCATCCTCCACTGAGTCCACTTGTCCCACTTATTCCCGGGGTCGTGTCTCATCTCATAACTGCTGTCAGTTCCCGCTGTCAGTCCTTTACCCTTTTTCACTCATGACCAGCCCCTTATGACGACTTTCACTTCCCATCACCTCCAATCCCTAGCAGCCACGTCAACCATCCGTATGTTTTGGCCACCATCACTTGCCATATCACCCCAAGTGGCCCGTTGTTCATTAATTACTGGATAACATACCCGTTGTCATGCTGACCGTTTTCCCGCGTCGAACTGACCCCAGTTTTAAATAAAACTACCACTTTCCCTCTTCATTCACTATTCGTCCATTGCACCAGAAGATTTTACCCTTACGCCTCCATTGCTTTCCCCGTCGCCTTCATCCACAGTCAGTTGACCCCACTAACATATTGTTTATTGCAGGTACTGTTGCAGAGATGGCACCAAAGCCAAGACCAGAGGAAGGAGAAGAGAATCCTTTTCTTCCTCCTCCCGTTGACCTGGAAAAAATCCCATTGGTGGATAAAGACAGGTTGATCGCAGATACCATTTGCGACTTCGATTTTTCAGACTTACAGTCATGGCTCCGGGAAGTGTTCCTGGACCAGAGCGATGAGATTGGACTCTGGGAGTCTAATTTTCTCCTGTACATGTTTCCCCAGATACACCACTTTCCTGAATTTGCCCTCAAAAGCCAATCTCATTATATTCCCGACCAGAGGGCCATCGTATCATCATCTGGAGATGTCCTCTTCTTTATCACTCCCAAAGACATTGACCAAATGATGCAAATTCCCCGTGCTGAGTCTTCTTCCCCATTCAACCTAGAAATCCTTACAGAGTTGTATCAAAAGATGACTTTTCCCTAGAGAGATCAAATATTCGAGTTGTTCCTTCCCACCTCCGCTCCACTCCCTTCCACAAATCTCCCCTACCCGTCATCCATGTTCTCCACCAAGGGAAATCAGATCATTTCCTCCCTCTGCGCTCTGTTAGGATACTATTCCGACCAGTGGGTAGATGAGCCCATTCTGGGTTTTCTATCTATTTTCTCCAATGATGAAAAACCTACAACACAGTTTGATTTCAGTACCTTCTTGGCCGACAATATTCACGAGTAGTTTGTGAACTTTGGCACGGAGGGCATGTTTAGATATTCGTCCATATTGGCCTATATGTTTGTTTTTTATCAAGCCGATAAATTCAGTTTTTCTATGCAGAAAATGGACGCATATGGAAAACCTCATCCAGTCATAGCGTGGACATCTTTGTTGAAGCACAATTCCACAGAGTATAGCTTCAAGGCATTTATCGATCTCTTCTATCACCCTGTGGTAAGCATGCTGACTGGTATGCCTAAACCACGAATAAATGATGAGGTCCAGAGAATTCTACATCTCTCGGACAACGCAAAGGCAGGGGACTGGTACCTTTATCAAGAACACATCGAGATCAGAGTTTTCAGGTGCGAATTGGCACCCTACAAGCTGCCAAAGTACGTGTCGGTAAGAATCTTTGCATTAGAGTATATTAGATAAATTATGAATTCAGACGACATTCATTTCGTCTCATTGAAGAAAAAGCAGCAGCTGCGCATCAAGGGGCAAATTGGCTCCTTCATTTGCAACAGTCGAGGTGCCAGAGAAGAAGCTGATCAAATGCTGAAGGAGATGAAATTCTTTACAAGTTTCACATGGCACTATGATCCATGCGGGATAATTTAATAAATGCGGGTGAGAAATAAGAATATCCCGTATGTGCATGAGTCTAAGCCCAAGATCGAAAAATTTACCCTCAAAAAGACAAGCTCATTATATTTCTGACCAGAGGGCCATCGTATCATCATCTGGAGATGTCCTCTTCTTTATCACTCCCGAAGACATTGACCAAATGATGCAAATTCCCCGTGCTGATTCTTCTTCCCCATTCAACCTAGAAATCCATACAGAGCTGTATCAAAAGATGACTTTTCCCCAGAGAGCTCAAATATTTGAGCTGTTCCTTCCCACCTTCGCTCCACTCCCTTCCACAAATCTCCCCTACCTGTCGTCCATGTTATCCACCAAGGGAAATCAGATCATTTCCTCCCTCTGCGCTCTGTTAGGATACTATTCCGACCAGTGGGTATATGAGCCCATTCTAGGTTTTCTATCTATTTTCTCCAATAATGAAAAACCTACAACATAGTTTGATTTAAGTACCTTCTTGGCCCACAATATTCACGAGCAGTTTGTGAACTTTGGCATGGAGGGCATGTTTAGATATTCGTCCATATTTGCCTATATGTTTGTTTTTAATCAAGCCGATAAATTCATTTTTTCTATGCAGAAAATGGATGCAGATGGAAAACCTCATCCAGTCACAGCGTGGACATCTTTGTTGAAGCACAATTCCACAGAGTATAGCTTCAATGCATTTATTGATCTCTTCTATCACCCTGTGGTAAGCATGCTGACTGGTATGCCTGAACCACGAATAAATGATGAGGTCCAGAGAATTCTACATCTCTCGGACAACGCAAAGACAGGGGACTGGTACCTTTATCAAGAACACACCGAGATCAGAGTTTTCGTGTGTGAATTGGCACCCTACAAGCTGCCAAAGTACGTTCCGGTAAGAATCTTTGCATTAGAGTATATTAGATAGATTATGATTTCAGACGACATTTATTTCGTCTCATTGAAGAAAAAGCAACAGCTGCACATCAAGGGGCAAATTGGCTCCTTCATTTGCAATAGTCGAGGTGTCGGAGAAGAAGCTGATCGAATGCTGAAGAAGATGAAATTCTTTACGAGTTTCACATGGCACTATGATCCATGCGGGATCATTTCAGAAATGCGGGTGAGAAATAAGAATATCCCGTATGTGCATGAGTCCAAGCCCGAGATCGAAAAATTTGGAAATCAGACAGTATGGGTGCCTGACACCTTAGTCGAAATGGAACAATAAGATGAAGTGGAAGAGTAGGTGCCCCCGACAACTGTACTTCCAACTTCCATGCCACAGCTCCCTAAAGAAAAGAGGCCCCGACAGGATTCATCTCCGCCTGTCAAGGAGGTATCATCCGAGGAGTTCCAATTGCATACAAAAAGGCCCAAAACAACCACCTTTCCTGGTCCAACTGAAGAATCACAAGTTTTGCCTACCACTGTAACCAAGACGGTCATTCCACCTTTCGGCTCGAGCCAGCATAAGAAGATCACCACAGTTGTGCCGAAGAAATCCACCGACTCCCCCTTAGACACTCAGCAAGGCAAGACTGGGCCTAAATTGGGCATCTTCGAGAAATATGAGATGATCAAGAAGAAGAATCAAACCCTTACTAGCAACACTTATGCCCATTTTCGGAAACAAATGTTGACTGCGCATCATAGACTGTTGTCTGCATTCGACAAAGAGAAGGGTAGGATGCACATGGCCTACCTCCAAGCACAGGTACCGGATCCCAAGGTGATCTCAGACTACAAGAGGGCCACCTTTGAATTCCAGGCGAAGGATGTATACCCAGCAGATCAGATGGATCTGCACAAAAAAACAGGGGAGATGGTTTTTCACACATTGGCACACGCTTTAGCTTCTGCAGCAAAATTCTAGGTATCACTGAATAATGCTCAGACACAACTGAAGATGGAGAAAATATCATCTTTCGCAAAAGACAAAAGAATTAAGACGTTAGAGGAGCTGGTCCTCAAGATCGGTTATGATCCTGTGAACGTCAAAGCAGTAGAAGAGATGATAAAGAAAAAGAATGTAGACATCGCGTCCCTAAGAAAATAGCTGAAACTCCCACCCACAGAGGACTCACAGGCGAAGGAGATAGCAGAGAAAGAAGGTGAGAAGGATGAGATGCTAAAGTTTCTCATGGAGCAGAATGCTCAGCTCAAGGAAATGGAAGCTGAGATGGAAAAATTATTGAAAGAGAAAGAACAGATGAAGTCTATGGAGTCCATTCCATTGACTGCTATCCCAATCTCAGGGACAAACATATCCACAGTAACAACACTTCCATTCGTGACATCAGTGAAACCACAAGATGGCACAACCGATCTTGCCAAATCGATGGAGAAAATGAACCTGCAAGAGACAGAAATCAGCAGGCTTAAGAAAGAAGTTGAGAACCTCTAAGAACTCAAAACCTCTTTCCAGATCAGTCTATCCAAAGAGAAACAGGTAACTGAGCATCTAAAGAAGGAACTACAACAGCTCCACCAACAAAACATGGCAGGGAAGACTTTGACTGAGGTCAAGGAGAATGTATGGACATATATCACAAAGTCCATGAATGAGATCTGGCCCATGATTCAAATCATGTTTGAACAGAACAAGTTGGTCCAGAGGAGTAAATAGGCCATTGAGAAGATCAGATTGGAATTGGGAGATAGACCAACTCAGGCAAATGACATAATCAGATTCCTCAATTCCAAAACCAGAGAAGAGGTGGAAGAGTTAAAGATAGAGGACAGAACAAAAACCATCCTGGAGGTCAAAAGAGTTTTGACCAAGAGGGATTTGATGCTTCAGCTAGAAGAAAAAGTTCAGACCATGGATTTGGGAGTACAAAAGTTTTTCAGTAAGATTGATGCTCTCCAAAAGAAAGGCCTACCTAGTCTGAGGGTCATTAATGACAAACTAATGACACTCCAGGATTACAAAAAGAAATTGGCTGAGGTATCTAAGGATGATTCAAGCTTCTCTAGCATAAAAGGGAGCATCAATGGAAAAGCATTCCTAGACACCCTTCAATTTGACATCAGCATCCAGCACGAGATCCGATACATTTTCCTCAGTAAACCCACATTCGCCAAATATACAGAAATGGATGAAGTGTATCGGAGACTTCTCAAAGTCACAGTGCCTAGCCACATCAGATGGGAGGAGCTCTGCGATCTGCTTGATTAGCAGATGAGATGTCCATGTCCTGACACCTATCCAGTCATAAGAGGTTGTGTAGAAACTTCGCCAACGGCCTACCCCAGAAATTTCGCATGCAGTTGCACCAAGTCACCAAACAATTTTGATCAGTTAAATTAGTTAGACTAAAAATATAATGAGCACGTCCTGGTCAGTTATGACAGGAGCGTTTGTAATTTGAATTATAAATACTTCACTTTTCAATGTATTGAGGGTTGTTGATTCTCACACCTTGACGCTATCAAACTGTAACTATTTTTGAAGAGATCTTCCATTAATAAAGAGGAAGCACTTTACAGGATTCTTGCGTGTATTCACTGGTGACGTTTTTCTCTAAGTTGAATGTTTTCCTTGCTTTGTGATCATATTGTTTTCTGAAACTAATCTTTAAAAGTAACGTATGTTGCAGTATTTATCTTAGATAGCCTGTTTCCGACTTTAAAGGTTTTAATGTTTATCTTCTAAGGTTTTCAATTAAGGAATTCTTAACTGCTTCTTAGTTGAATGATCTTTCTCATCTTTTCTTATGTCCATCATTTAAATTATTAAAGATCAAGTGAGTATATTATCTCACCATGTTGAGGTTTTTCTTTTACGTTTATGGTTTGTACCTCGTGTTTATTTTAACACAGACCCTATAGCCCAATGGAGGTGTAGACTGTCTCAACCAATTCAAAAAAACTTTTACAACAAAAACCTACCTGTTTATTTACCTAGCCTAACATCTGAAATTAAAAACAAAGATAAATCATATAGAGAGATCTCTCTTTGAAGCTGGAAGGGCTATATTCCCAGCTTTAAAAGTGGTTGGATAAAGTTACCTTTGTAGATTTCTTCTGTTTCAACCTCTAGGAAATTTACCAAGTGCTAACATAATGGCGACTCCACTGGGAAAAACTAAAAATTGACATTTTCGTGTTTTCTTTCCCCTAAAAGAACGTTTAATTTTGAGAAGAAAGTAACGTTAGAGGTTGATCAAACTTTGTACGTATTATTTTCATACTCACAAAATTAATATATATATATATATAAAAACCAAAAAAATAGTTCTGGCTTCCAAGAAAGTTCACACTCGATCTCATCCCGACCCAAAACTTGCAATAGTGATAGATAACCCCGAACATTTGCTCAGGTGAAAGGTCTCGGCTGTCGGCTCAGGGAGGCATACTTTCTTGCATAGGTCACCTTCCTTTTCAGGAAAACCCGTTATCTCTCAAAACCTTGATCTTGATACCTTTCCACCTCGAAGCCTGGTTAGAACATGGTCCGACAGTTTTGTGTCTGGACTCGTTTTTTATCCAACTATGTTGCAACCCCGAACCCTAGAAGTTTTGCCTCCCATGACTAAACTACAAATCACTACCTCAGTACTGTACAGACCCTCCTCACCCTCTTTAGTCGCTACATCGCCGACCAGCCAGGTTTCTCTTCAACCTCCTCCACCCATCATGGCAGCTCAATATGCTCCGTTGGTGTTGGCTGCACCGCTACATGCCATGCCCCAAGATTACCAGACAAGGCTTCCAGAGTTTGATGCAACTGGACCGTTAAGCACCCAACAACATGTAGACAAAATGAATGATTACTTTGATTTACAAGAAGTTGATGAGGCGGACATGCAAATGCGATTGTTTTCCCAGAGTCCGACAGGAGACGTCAAGAAATGGTTCAAAGCTTTACTTGCCGCCTGAGTTCCTGACCTTGTTGTGTTCCAAAGAAGTTTTCTTTATAGATGGGAGGTAAAGAAAATCCCTCTCCAGATACTGTCAGAATACGAGAATATAAAGAGAAACCAAGGGGAGACGGTACAGGATTATTGCACCTGCTTTAACAACCTATACAATGCAATCCCCACTGAAATCAAACCTCCCCAAGGCCTGGCATTGATTAAATTCCCTGATGGATTTGATGCTGATATGTCATATCAATTAAGAGAGAGAAATTCTGCTACCCTAGAGGAAATGCAGAAGAGTGCTATCAATGTGGAGGCCAATCTGTTGGCAAAAAGAGCCCGTCAGAGGTCAGAAAGGAAAGTTACGATCAAAGAAGAACCTTCCACATAAACCACTGATTTCAAGATGGATTCTTTGGCCAGAATGGTGGAATTAATGCTGGAAAGAATTAATTTATCCTACAGAAACCCTCCAAGGGATAACGCACCTGCTCCTCAGATTCGGAACCCCAATTTCAGGAGAAACCCTCCTCAGATCAGACAGAGAGATCCTAGGGATCAAAGAGAGCAGAGAGGCCCATATCAGCCAATCATACCTCCTCTACAGGAAAACTATGTTGATGAAGGGGGAGAGGTAATTGAAGAATTGGAGGACACCCACATTAACCTTATGGGAATTCACGACAATGAGACCATTTTTCTTACTCAAGAAGAGCAGGAACGTTTTCTGCTAAACCAAACAAAGGTAAGTGAGGAATCCGAAGACGCGGAACAACAAGCTTTTGAGAATGCCATTCTGAAGGTACACAGGCAGTATAATCTGCGTAGTAGGAAGACAGAAGGGAGTTCTAAGACAGAAGGGACCTCCTCCAAGAAGATGACCGAAACACAGAAGACAGTCGAATCCAGGAGAGCTCCTGAACCTTCTACCGAGAACACTCCTGAGAAGATTCCTAAGAAGAGTAAAGCTGACCCTCCTTTGAAGAAAAACATCACCATTCTGAAGAGACCATCACAACCCGATGCTTCACATGTTAACCCGCCAAGTACTTCTGAACCGAAGAACATGGCAGACAAATCAGAACTGATGAGCCAAGGCAGAGCTCTTACACCCTTTAGCCTTGAAGGGGAATTGGCAAAAATAAAAATTCCCATCCCACTTACAAAATTTATGAACAGAGACGGATATCGTTCACAGGTAATAAAAGCACTGGCCATTGAACCTGACATAGGCACCAAGGCCTTGGCTATTGGATCAATGACTCATTCAGACACTCTGAACCANCTCTGAACCTTACCGACGATCATCCCGAACTCCTTTTCGGACCTGAAGTAGATGGTCGAGATGATACCAGCGATGTAGCCCCCTTTTACATCAGTTTAAACATACACGACCTGATATTACATAACGCTATGTTGGACTCAGGTGCCTCACATAATCTGATGCCTAAAGAAGTAATGGAAAAACTGGGACTAAAGGTCACCAGACCATACAAGGATTTACATTCATTCGACTCTAGCAAAGTCAAACGTATTGGTTTGATCAAAGACCTATGCATCACCCTGGTTCAGATCCCTTCAAAAAGCATGGTAATGGACGTAGTGGTCGTAGACATCCCGCCTAAGTATGGAATGTTACTATCCCGATCTTGGGGAGCTAAGTTGAAGGGAACCCTGTAGCTGGATATGTCTTATGCCACCATCCCAGTGTTTGGGCAACAGAGGAGATTATACAGAGAAACACTGATGAAGTACATGGTCAATAGCCAGGAGAAACCGCACAATTACCCCCTTTACTTCGCTCATTCCGATTTAGATTCATTCATCTTGTACAATGATGGTGATATGGAAGAGAAAGATATTCATCTGATGGAAGATGTATCTAGTCAAGATGAAGATCCAGAAATCAGTGAGGTAGCAAAGATGAAAAACGTAATCACTGAAGAATTCCCCACTGATTTTTGGAGTATGGACTTTGATGGAGCTGTGAGTAAAGAAGGAGCAGGAGCTGGAGTCTGGCTGCATAATCATCGAAAAAGGTATTCAAAAAATCATTCCTACAAGTTAAATTTCCAGTGCACGAACAATGTTGCCGAATATGAAGCTTTAATGCTCGTCTGAAGCTGTTGAAAAAGGTTGGGGCTAAGCAGATAATGGTAAGGGGTGACTTTGAATTAATAATCAAGCAAATTAAAGGTGAGTATGCTGCTAAACACCCGTGCCTTAGAGCCTACATAAATGTTGTTCTTGATTCTTTGAAGTGTTTTAATGAGGTTGACTTGCAGATAATGCCGAGGGGACAGAATATCCTGGCTGACGGATTGGCTACGTCGGTAGCTTCCTGTAAGATTCCTTTCCACCAAACTCGCCCACATACTATGGAGGTGAAATGCAGACCGACGGTTCTTGATAATATCAGGTACTGGCAAGTGTTTGGAAATGATGACCAAATAGAGGACTTTCTGCAATGCAAGAATGATTTTGAATGTACTAATATAGATGTAGAAAATGAAGATGAGAATGTAAATAGTTCTAGTTTTGAAATAGATAGCGTAAATACTGTAGATTCAGTAGTAGATACAGTTGATTATGGGGAGTTAGAGGACAATGAGATGGATGCTGATGTTTTACAATTGAAAAGCAATGTTTTACCTAGAGGTCTTGTTCCTTTAGAAGATTTGTTTGACAGTAACGATGTAGCTAAGAAACCGAAAATAGAAGCTCATGGACAAGAGGTAGAGTACTATAACATAGGGACTAAAGAGAAGCCTAGGATGGTCAAACTATCAAAATCATTACCCTCCAAAAAAAATCTTACATACATTGAGCTATTCAAAGAATATTCAGATGTTTTTTCTTGGGGCTATGAGGACTTGAAAGCCTATGATACTAGCATTATACAGCACAGGAATCCCATAAAGGAAGACCAAAAACCATTTAGGAAGAAACTTAGGAGGATAAATCCCAAGTTGCTCCCTCTGATAGAAAAAGAAATCAAGAAAATTTATGATGCCAAGATTATCGTCCCTCTACGTTTCTCTAAGTGGGTTTCTAATTTAGTCCCTACCCGAAAGAAAACCGGGGAAATCAGGCTCTGTATTGATTTCTGAAATTTGAACAAAGTATCCCTGAAGGATAATTACCCATTACTGAAGATGGAACACCTCCTGCAAAGGGTGGTTGGGTCTAGTAGGATATCTCTGTTAGATGGTTTCTCAGGCTACAACCAGGTCCTATTTCACCCAGACGATCAAGATAAAACCACTTTTACCATGCCATGGGGCACTTGCATGTACGTGAAGATGCCTTTCGGTCTGATGAATGCAGGTGCCACATTCCAGAGGGCTATGGATATCGCCTTCGTGGAAGAATCTGGTAAATTTATTGTCCTTTATTTAGATGATGTGACTGTGTTTTCCAAATCTGATGATGAACACCTGCAGAACCTTAGACGAGTATTCGATAAGTGTAGGAGGTTTGGGATTTCGTTAAATCCTAAGAAGTGTCTTTTTGGGTTAGAAAAAGGCAAACTGCTGGGACACATCATTTCTAAAGATGGAATCAGAATAGACCCCAGCAGAATCGAGGCCATACTAAAGTTAGAACAGCCCAGAAACCTCAAAGAACTACAGTCTTTTATCGGGCATATTAACTTTCTGCGAAGATTCATTCCAAATCTGGCTGAACTCCTCTGAAACATTACAAACATGCTTAAAAAGGACGTAAAAATAAAATGGGACTCTGAGTCTAGAAAATCCTTTGAACAAGTCAAACGAGCACTCACAGAAGCCCCAGTTTTGATCAGTCCTGACTTCACTAAAGATTTTTATCTTCTTTCTTTCACTTCTGAACATACTATAGCAGCCGTATTATTGCAGAAGAATAGTGAGGGGTATGAACAACCCATATCTTTTTTCAGCAAATCTCTAAGAGATGTTGCCCTGAATTACAATATCGTGGAGAAGCAATCTTTTACTTTGGTAAAAGCTATAAAAGACTTTAGGGTCTACATTCTCCATTCCCACACCATAGCTTATGTTCCGAACGCGGTAGTAAAAGATATTCTAACACAGGACAACCCTGATGGAAGAAGGGGAAAATGGATTGCTGTCATTTTAGAATATGATATCGAGATTAAACCCACGAAACTAATCAAAGGCCAAGGCCTTGCTAAATTAATGGTTGAATCTAACTTCCAAGCTCTTGACAGTAATTTTCTAGATGTTGCAGATGAACAGGGTGAGATGGCAACTCCAAACGTTAGAGAGGTTTTTCTCAACTCTCCATGGTATGCAGACCTTATATTCGTTTTACAAAATTTACAAGCTCACCCTAGTTTAACTAAGACTAAAGCTAGATTTTTGAAGTTGAAAGCTTTGAAATTCTGTATTCTAGAAGGAAATTTATATTGGAAAGACCCTACAGGCATTCTGTTAAATTGTTTACTTGAGGATGAAGTTGATAAAGTGTTGCAAGAGTTTCATGCAGGAGAATGTGGTGGCCATTTAAACTAGAAGGTCACAGCCAAAAAAATACTCAGAGTTGGATTTTACTGGCCCACCTTGTTCGCAGATGTGCATCAGAAGGTAACAACATGTCACCAGTGTCAACTATTTGAAGGCAAAAGGAAACTCCTTCCTTTACCTCTGAAACCTATATCAGTTGAGGCCCCTTTCCAGCAATGGGGGATCAATTTCATTGGAGAAACTCACCCTCCTTCTTCAGGCCAACACAGGTGGATTCTCACTGCCACCAATTATTTCACCAAGTGGATTGAAGCAGTACCAAGCAGGCAAGCCACTGACTCTGTTATTATCAAATTTCTTGAAAATAATATTTTGTCTCATTTTGGTTGTCCTAGAAAAATCATTACTGACAATGCAGCTGCCTTTCGATCAAAAAAACTCATAGATTTTTGCAACCGGTACCACATTGGCTTGGGGCATTCCACAGCCTACTACCCTCAAGGGAACGGGTTGGCGGAATCTTCAAAAGAAACTTTGGTAAATATCATCAAGAAAACATTGCAGGAGAACAAAAAATCATGGCACGATAAGTTGGTGTTCGCTTTATGGGAAGATAGATTGACCACCAAAAGGTCAATTGGTATGTCACCTTACCAGCTGGTCTATGGTACAGAGGCAGTTTTCCCTACTTCTCTAGGAGTCCCTGTCATGAAATTACTCCAAGACGTGCAAGCTGAGCCAAATGACTCACAAAGAAGAATCAACCAGATGATTCAGTTGCAATAGACTAGAGAAGAAGTTTTCAACAAAACACAGGTCATCCAAGAAAACATTAAGAAGATCTTTGACAAACGAACCAAGGAGGATGATTTTGAGCTGGGAGATCTGGTGTTGAGGTGGGATGCCAGGAATGAGGACAAGGGAAAGCATGGGAAATTTGACCATCTGTGGACAGGGCCATACATGATCCAAGCTTTCAGAGGAAACAATGTTTTTTTGCTAAACAATGCCGATGGGTCAGATTTGCCAGGAGCACCTGTGAATGGTAGAATGATGAAACATTATGTCCCACCTCAGTAATAGGATTGAAGAACTCACTCTCCATTGTACATACCAGTTTAATTTCCATTTTTCACTTGCATTTTCTGAGTGAGGAACATTAGTCAGGCGGTTGAAGCCCGAAGAGAAGGCCCTAAGCTGCTGACTATTGTTTTTCCAAGTTTTGAGAATAGGACCAATGAAGGCTGATAGGTAGATATGTTCAGAATGACAGGAACTAGGATTCTTGGCACTTAACAGGGAAAGTACCATCCCCAGGTGGAGCCACTGTTATCACCCCATAAATTATGGGAATCAACTGATGACTTGGATATTATCTGTATCTAGTGTTTTGATTGACAAATGATTTTTCATTTTGCAAATAATTTGAGAAAAAGAAAAGAAAAAGAAAAAGAAAAAGAAAGAAAAAAATAAAAGAGGGCATAAAAGAATTGAAAAGAAAAAGCCCCATGCAACAATAGTAACTTGGCCATACCTTTCAAGCATGGCCAAGTTCTTTTAAATTTTAATGTTGATAGTTTAG
>JASDQU010027496.1:34810-46557 GCA_032191745.1 Picea mariana
GGTCCGGAATCGATAATAACAGGGACGCGCATCTAGACGACCCAGAATAGAGTGCTTAAATCAACGGTCTACAATGGATTCCGGACCCCCCCATCTGTTCTGCCTTTAATGGAGGGGGGGGTTTCGGAATGAGTATTAAGGAGCGAGCTAATATCTGCGGCCAGGAAACAAGCATGCAAATCAATGGATCACAATGGATTTTGGACCCCCCTTGGTGGTCTTCTTTTAACCGAGGGGGGAGGGTCCGGAATGGATATTCCCTTCAGCAGGCCACCGGTCATGCGTGGTGTTAGCTTATTGGTCCTCAAGTCCCATCCCACTCATGCTATCTGACAGCCCTGTCACTCATGGACATCATCCTCCACTGAGTCCACTTGTCCCACTTGTTCCTGGGGTCATGTCTCATCTCATAACTGCTGTCAGTCCCCGCTGTCAGTCCTTTACCCTTTTTCACTCATGACCAGCCCCTTATGACGACTTTCACTTCCCATCACCTCCAATCCCTAGCAGCCACGTCAACCATCTGTATGTTTTGGCCACCGTCACCTGCCATATCACCCCAAGTGGCCCTTTGTTCATTAATTACTGGATAACATACCCGTTGTCATATTGATCATTTTCCTGCATCCAATCGACCCCAGTTTTAAATAAAACTACCACTTTCCCTCCTAATTCACTATTCATCCATCGCACCAGAAGATTTTACCCTTACACCTCCATTGCTTTCCCTGTCGCCTTCATCCACAGTCAGTTGACCCCACTAACATATTGTTTATTGCAGGTACTGTTGCAGAGATGCCGCGAAATCCAAGACCAGTGGAAGGAGAAGAGAATGATTTTCTTCCTCCTCTCGTTGACCTGGACAAAATCCCGTTGGTGGATAAATACAGGTTGATCACAGATACCATTTGCGACTTCGATTTTTCAAACTTATATTCATGGCTCTAGGAAGTGTTCCTGGACCAGAGCGATGAGATTAGACTCTGGGAGTCCAATTTTCCCCTGTACATGTTTCCCCAGATACACCACTTTGCTGAATTTACCCTCAAAAGCCAAGATCATTATATTCCCGACCAGAGGGCCATCGTATCATCATATCGAGACATCCTCTTCTTTATCACTCCCGAAGACATTGACCAAATGATGCAAATTCCCGGTGCTGAGTCTTCTTCCCCATTCAACCTAGAAATCCTTACAGAGCAGTATCAAAAGATGACTTTTCCCCAAAGAGCTCAAATATTCGAGCTGTTCCTTCCCACATCCACTCCACTCCCTTCCACAAATCTCCCCTACCCTTCGTCCATGTTCTCCACCAAGGGAAATCAAATCATTTCCTCCCTCTGTGCTCTGTTAGGATACTATTCCAGCCAGTGGGTAGATGAGCCCATTCTGGGTTTTCTATCTATTTTCTCCAATGATGAAAAACCTACAACACAGTTTGATTTCAGTACCTTCTTGGCCGACAATATTCACGAGAAGTTCGTGAAATTTTCCATGGTGGGCATGTTTATATATTCGTCCATATTGGCCTATATGTTTGTTTTTTATCAAGCCGATAAATTTAGTTTTTCTATACAGAAAATGGATGCAGATGGAAAACCTCAGCCAGTCACAGTGTGGACATCTTTGTTGAAGCACAATTCCATAGAGTATAGCTTCAAGGCATTTATCGATCTCTTCTATCACCCTGTGGTAAGCATGTTGACAGGTATGTCTGAACCACGAATAAATGATGAGGTCCAGAGAATTCTACATCTCTTGGACAACGCAAAGACAGGGGACTGGTACCTTTATCAAGAACACTCCGAGATCAGAGTTTTTTGGTGCGAATTGGCACCCTACAAGCTGCCAAAGTACGTGCCGGTAAGAATCTTTGCATTAGAGTATATTAGATAGATTATTATTTCAGACGACATTCATTTCGTCTCATTGAAGAAAAAGAAACTACTGCGCATCAAGGGGCAAATTGGCTCCTTCATTTGCAACAGTCGAGGTGCCAGAGAAGAAGCTAATCAAATGCTGAAGGATATGAAATTCTTTACGAGTTTCACATGGCACTATGATCCATGCGGGATCATTTCAGAAATGCAGGTGAGAAATAAGAATATCATGTATGTGCATGAGTCCAAGCCCGAGATCGAAACATTTGGAAATCAGACAGTATGGGTGCCTGACACCTTAGTCGAAATGGAACAACAAGTTGAAGTGGAACAGCAGGTTCCCCCGACAACTGTACTTCCAACTTCCTCGACACAGGTCCCCAAAGAAAAGAGGCCCTGACAGGATTCATCTCCGCCTGTCAAGGAGGTATCATCCGAGGAGTTCCAATTGCATACAAAAAGGCCCAAGACAACCACCGTTCCTGGTCCAACTGAAGAATCACAAGTTCCACCTACCACTGTAACCAAGATGGTCATTCCACCTTTCGGCTCGAGCCAACATAAGAAGATCACCACAGTTGTGCCGAAGAAATCCACCGACTCCCCCTTAGACACTCAACAAGGCAAGACTGGGCCTAAATTGGGCATCTTCGAGAAATATGAGATGATCAAGAAGAAGAATCAAACCCTTACTAGCAACACTTATGCCCAGTTTCGGAAACAAACGTTGACTGCGCACCATAGATTGCTATCTGCATTCAACATAGAGAAGGGTATGATTCACATGGCCTACCTCCAAGAACAAGTACCGGATCCCAAGGTGATCTCAGACTACAAGAGGGCCACCTTTGAATTCCAGGCGAAGGATGTACACCCAACAGATCAGATGGATCTGCACAAACAAACAGGGGAGATGGTTTTTCACACATTGGCACATGCTTCATCTTTTGCAGCAAAATTTCAGGTATCACTGAATAATGCTCAGACACAACTAAATATGGAGAAAATATCATCTTTTGCAAAAGAGAACAGAATTAAGACGTCAGAGGAGATGGTCCTCAAGATCGGTTATGATCCTGCGAACGTCAAAGCAACAAAAGAGATGATAAAGAAAAAGAATGCAGACATCGCATCCCTAAGAAAACAGCTGAAACTCCCGCCCATAGAGGACTCACAGGCGAAGGAGATAGCAGAGAAAGAAGGTGAGAAGGATGAGATGCTAAAGTTTCTCATGGATCAGAATGCTCAGCTCAAGGAAATGGAAGCTGAGATGGAAAAATTATTGAAAGAGAAAGAACAGATGAAGTCTATGGAAGCCATTCCATTGACTGCTATCCCAATCTCAGGGACAAACACAGCCACAGTAAGAGCACTTCCATCTGTGACATCAGTGACACCACAAGAAGGCACAACCGATCTTGCCAAATCGATGGAGAAAATGAACCTGCAAGAGACAAAAATCAACAGGCTTAAGAAAGAAGTTGAGAACCTCCAAGAACTCAAAACCTCTTTCCAGATCAGTCTGTCCAAAGAGAAACAGGTAGCTGAGCATCTAAACAAGGAACTACAACAGCTCCACCAACAAAACATGGTAGGGAAGACTTTGGCTGAGGTCAAGGAGAATGTATGGACAGATATCACAAAGTCCATGAATGAGATCTGGCCCATGATTCAAATCATGTTTGAACAGAACGAGTTGGTCCAGAGGAGTAAACAGGCCATTGAGAAGATCAGAGTGGAATTGGCAGATAGACCAACTTAGGCAAATGATATAATCAGATTCCTCAATTCCAAAACCAGAGAAGAGGTGGAAGAGTTAAAGATAGAGGATAGAACAAAAACCATCCTGGAGGTCAAAAGAGTTTTGACCAAGAGGGGTTTGATGCTTCAGCTAGAAGAAAAAGTTCAGACCATGGATTTGGGAGTACAAAAGTTTTTCAGTAAGATTGATTCTCTCCAAAAGAAAGGCATACCTGGTCTGAGGGTCATTAATGACAAACTAATGACACTCCAGGATTACAAGAAGAAATTGGCTGAGGTATCTAAGGACGATTTAAGGTTCTCTATCATAAAAGGGAGCATCACTGGCAAAGCATTCCTGGACGCCCTTCAATTTGACATCAGCATCCAGCACGAGATCCGATACATTTTCTTCACTAAACCCACATTCGCCAAATATATAGAAATGGATGAAGTGTATCAGAGACTTCTCAAAGTCACGGTGCCTAGCCACATCAGATGGGAGGAACTCTGCGATCTGTTCGATTAGCAGATGAGTTGTCCAGGTCCAGTCACCTGTCCAGTCAGAAGAGGTTGTGCAGAAACCTCGCCAACGACCTACCCCAGAAATTGTGCATGCAGTTGCACCAAGTCACCAAACAGTTTTGATTAGTTAAATTAGTTAGACTAATTTTAGAATGAGCACGTCCTGGCCAGTTATGACAGGAACGTTTGTAATTTGAATTATAAATACTTCACTTTTCAATGTATTGAGGGTTGTTGATTCTCACACCCTAACGCTATCAAACTGTAACTATTTTTGAAGAGATCTACCATTAATAAAGAGGAAGCACTTTACAGGATTCTTGCGTGTATTCACTGGTGACGTTTTTCTCTAAGTTGAATGTTTTCCTTGCTTTGTGATCATATTGTTTTCTGAAACTAATCTTTAAAAGTAACATATGTTGTAGGATTTATCTTAGATAGCCTGTTTCTGACTTTAAAGGTTTTAATGTTTATCTTCTAAGGTTTTCAATTAAGGAATTCTTAACTGCTTCTTAGTTGAATGATCTTTCTCATCTTTTCTTCTGTCCATCATTTAAATTATTAAAGATCCAGTGAGTATATTATCTCACCCTGTTGATGTTTTTCTTTTACGTTTATGGTTTGTATCTCACGTTTATTTTAACACAAACCCCATAGCCCAATGGAGGTGTAGACTGTCTCAACCAATTCAAAAAAACTTTTACAACAAAAACCTACCTGTTTCTTTACCTATCCTAACATCTAAAATTAAAAACAAAGATAAATCATATAGAGAGATCCCTCTCTGAAGCTAGAAGGGATAGATTCCCAACTTTAAAAGTGGTTGGATAAAGTTACCTTTGTATATTTCTTTTGTTTCAACCTCTAGGAAATTTACCAAGTGCTAACATAATGGCGACTCCACTGGGAAAAACTAAAAATTGACATTTTCATGTTTTCTTTCCGCTAAAAGAACGTTTAATTCTAAGAAGAAAGTAACGTTAGACGTTGATCAAACTTTGTACGTATTATTTGCATACTCACAAAATTAAAAAATATATATATAAAAACCAAAAAAATAGTTCTGGCTTCCAAGAAAGTTCACACTCGATCTCATCCTGACCCAGAACTCGCAATAGTGATAGATAACCCCGAACATTTGCTCAGGCGAAAGGTCTCGACTGTCGGCTCAGGGAGGCATACTTTCTTGCATAGGTCACCTTCCTTTTCAGGAAAACCCGTTATCTCTCAAAACCTTGATCTTGATACCTTTCCACCTCGAAGCCTGGTTAGAACACGGTCTGACAGTTTTTTGTCTGGACTCGTTTTTTATCCAACTGTGTTGCAACCCTGAACCCCAGAAGTTTTGTCTCCCACGACTAAACTACAAATCACTACATTGCCGACCAGCCAGGTTGCTCTCCAACCTCCTCCACCCATCATGGCAGCTCGATATGCTCCATTGGTGTTGGCTATGTTGCTACATGCCATGCCCCAAGATTACCAAACAAGGCTTCCACAGTTCGATGCAACCGGACCGTTAAGCGCCCAACAACATGTGGACAAAATGAATGATTACTTTGATTTACAATAAGTTGATGAGGCGGATGTGCAAATGCGATTGTTTGCCCAGAGTCTGACAGGAGACATCAAGAAATGGTTCAAAGCTTTACCTGCCGCCTCAGTTCCTGACCTTGTTGTGTTCCAAAGAAGTTTTCTTGACAGATGGGAGGTAAAGAAAAACCCTCTCTAGATACTGTCAGAATACGAGAATATAAAGAGAAACCAAGGGGAGACAGTACAGGATTATTGCACCCGCTTTAACAACCTGTACAATGAAATCCCCACTGAAATCAAACCTCCCCAAGGCCTGGCATTGATTAAATTCCCTGATGGATTTGATGCTGATATGTCATATCAATTAAGAGAGAGAAATGCTGCTACCCTAGAGGACATGCAGAAGAGTGCTATCAGTGTGGAGGCCAATCTTTTGGCGAAAAGGGCCCGTCAGAGGTCAGAAAGGAAAGTTACGATCAAAGAAGAACCTTCCACATCGACCACTGATTTCAAGCTGGATTCTTTGGCCAGAACGTTGGAATTAATGCTGGAAAGAATGAATTTATCCGACAGAAACCCTCCAAGGGATAACGCACCTACTTCTCAGATTCGGAACCCCAATTTCAAGAGAAACCCTCCTCAGATCAGACAGAGAGATCCTAGGGATCAAAGAGAGCAGAGAGGCCTAGATCAGCCAATCATACCTCCTCTACAGGAAAACTATGCTGATGAAAGGGGAGAGGTAATTGAAGAATTGGAGGACACTCACATTAACCTTATGGGAATTCATGACAATGAGACCATTTTTTTTACTCAAGAAGAGCAGGAACTTTTTCTGCTAAACCAAACAAAGGTAAGTGAGGAATCTGAAGACGCGGAACAACAAGATTTTGAGAATGCCATTCTGGAGGTACACAGGCAGTATAATCTACGTAGTAGGAAGACAGAAGGGATTTCTAAGACAGAAGGGACCTCCTCCAAGAAGATGACCGAAACACAGAAGACAGTCGAATCCAGGAGAGCTCCTGAACCTTCTACCGAGAACACTCCTGAGAAGATTCCTAAGAAGAGTAAAGCTGACCCTCCTTTGAAGAAAAACATCACCATTCTGAAGAGACCATCACAACCCGATGCTTCACATGTTAACCCGCCAAGTACTTCTGAACCGAAGAACATGGCAGACAAATTAGAACTGATGAGCCAAGGCAGAGCTCTTACACCCTTTAGCCTTGAAGGGGAATTGGAAAAAATAAAAATTCCCATCCCACTTACAGAATTGATGATCAGAGACGGATATCGTTAACAGGTAATAAAAGCACTGGCCATTGAACCTGACATAGGCACCAAGGCCTTGAATATTGGATCAATGACTCATTCAGACACTGTGAACCTTATCGACGATCATCCCGAACTCCTTTTCGGACCTGAAGTAGATGGTCGAGATGATACCGACGATGTAGCCCCCTTTTACATCAGTTTAAACATACACGACCTGATATTACATAATGCTATGTTGGACTTAGGTGCCTCACATAATCTGATGCCTAAAGCAGTAATGGAAAAACTGGGACTGGAGGTCACCAGACCATACAAGGATTTACATTCATTCGACTCCAGCAAAGTCAAATGTATTGGTTTGATCAAAGACCTATGCATAACCCTGGTTCAGATCCCTTCAAAAAGCATGGTAATGGACGTAGTGGTTGTAGACATCCTTCCTAAGTATGGAATGTTACTATCCCAGTCTTGGGGAGCTAAGTTGAAGGGAACCCTGTAGCTGGATATGTATTACGCCACCATCCCAGTGTTTGGGCAACAGAGGAGATTATACAGAGAAACACTGATGAAGTAAATGGTCAATAGCTAAGAGAAACCGTACAATTACCCCCTTTACTCTACTCATTCCGATTTAGATTCATTCATCTTGTACAATGATGGTGATATGGAAGAGAAAGATACTCAGCTGATGGAAGATGTATCTAGTCAAGATGAAGATCCAGAAATTGGTGAGGCAGCAAAGATGAAAAACGTAATCACTGAAGAATTCCCCGTTGATTTCTGGAGTATGGAATTTGATGGAGCTGTGAGTAAAGAAGGAGCATGAGATGGAGTCTGGCTGCATAATCATCGAAAAAGGTATTCAGAAAATCATTCCTACAAGTTAAATTTCCAGTGCACGAACAATGTTGCCGAATATGAAGCTTTAATGCTCGGTCTGAAGCTGTTGAAAAAGGTTGGGGCTAAGAAGATAATGGTAAGGAGTGACTCTGAATTAATAATAAAGAAAATTAAAGGTGAGTATGCTGCTAAACACCCGCGCCTTAGAGCCTACAGAAATGCCATTCTTGATGCTTTGAATTGTTTTAATGAGGTTGACTTGCAAGTAATGCCAAGGGGACAGAATATCCCGGGTGACGGATTGGCTACGTCGGTAGCTTCCTATAAGATTCCTTTCCACCAAACTCGCCCAGATACTATGGAGGTAAAATGCAGACCGACGGTTCTCGATAATATCAGGTACTGGCAAGGGTTTAGAAATGATGACCAAATAGAGGACTTTCTGCAATGCAAGAATGATTTTGAATGTACTAATATAGATGTAGAAAATGAAGACGAGAATGTAAATAATTCTGGTTTTGAAATAGATAGCGTAAATATTGTAGATTCAGGAGTAGATATAGTTGATTCTGGGGAGTTAGAGGACGATGAGATGGATGCTGATGTTTTACAATTGAAAATCAATGTTCTACCTAGAGGTCTTGTTCCTTTAGAAGATCTGTTTGATAGTAATGATGTAGCTAAGAAACCGAAAATAGAAGCTCATGGACAAGAGGTAGAGGACTGTAACATAGGGACTAAAGAGAAGCCTAGGATGGTCAAACTGTCAAAATCATTACCCCTAGAAAAAATGCTTACATACATTGAGCTATTCAAAGAATATTCAGATGTTTTTGCCTGGGGCTATGAGGACTTGAAAGCCTATGATACTAGCATTATACAGCATAGGATTCCCATAAAGGAAGACCAAAAACCATTTAGGCAGAAACTTAGGAGGATAAATCCCAAGTTGCTCCCTCTGATAGAAAAAGAAATCAAGAAAATGTATGATGCCAAGATTATCGTCCCTCTACGTTTCTCTAAGTGGGTTTCTAATTTAGTCCCTACCTGGAAGAAAACCGAGGAAATCAGGCTCTATATTGATTTCTGAAATTTGAACAAAGTATCCCTGAAGGATAATTACCCATTACTGAAGATGGAACACCTCCTGCAAAGGGTGGTCGGGTCTAGTAGGATATCTCTGTTAGATGGTTTCTCAGGCTACAACCAGGTCCTAGTTCACCTGGACGATCAAGATAAAACTGCTTTTACCATGCCATGGGGCACTTTCATGTACGTGAAGATGCATTTCGGTCTGATGAATGCAGGTGCCACGTTCCAGAGGGCTATGGATATTGCCTTCGTGGAAGAATCTGGTAAATTTATTGTTCTTTATTTAGATGATGTGACTGTGTTTTCCAAATCTGATGATGAACACCTACGGCACCTTAGACGAGTATTCGAGAAGTGTAGGATGTTTGGGATTTCGTTAAATCCTAAGAAGTGTCTTTTTGGGTTAGAAGAAGGAAAACTACTGGGACACATCATTTCTAAATATGGAATCAGAATAGACCCCAACAGAATCGAGGCCATACTAAAGTTAGAACACCCCAGAAACCTCAAAGAACTACAGTCTTTTATCGGGCAGATTAACTTTCTGCGAAGATTCATTCCAAATCTGGGTGAACTCCTCCGAAACATTACAAACATGCTTAAAAAGGACATAAAAATAAAATGGGACTCTGAGTCTAGAAAATCCTTCGAACAAGTCAAATGAGCACTCACAGAAGCCCTAGTTTTGATCAGTCCCGACTTCACTAAAGATTTTTATCTTTTTTCTTTCGCTTCTGAACATACTATAGCAGTGGTATTATTGTAGAAGAATAGTGAGGGGTATGAACAACCCATATCTTTCTTCAGCAAAGCTCTAAGAGATGTTGCCCTGAATTACAATATCATGGAGAAGCAAGATTTTGCTTTGGTAAAAGCTATAAAAGACTTTAGGGTCTACATTCTCCATTCCCACACCATAGCTTATGTTCCAAACGCGGTAGTAAAAGATATTCTAACACAGGACAACCCTGATGGAAGAAGGGAAAAATGGATTGTTGTCATTTTAGAATACAATATCGATATTAAGCCCACCAAACTAATCAAAGGCCAAGGCCTTGCTAAATTAATGGTTGAATCTAACTTCCAAGCTCTTGACATTAATTTTCTAGATGTTGCAGATGAACAGGGTGAGATGGAAACTCCAAACGTTAGAGAGGTTTTTCTCAACTCTCCATGGTATGCAGACCTTATATTCGTTTTACAAAATTTACAAGCTCCCCCTGGTTTAACTAAGACTAAAGCTAGATTTTTGAAGTTGAAAGCTTTGAAATTCTGTATTCTAGAAGGAAATTTATATTGGAAAGACCCTGCAAGCATTCTGTTAAATTGTTTACTGGAGGATGAAGCTGATAAAGTGTTGCAAGAGTTTCATGCAGGAGAATGTGGCGTCCATTTAAACTGGAAGGTCACAACCAACAAAATACTCAGAGCTAGATTTTACTCGCCCACCTTGTTCGCAGATGTGCATCAGAAGGTAACAGCATGTCACCAGTGTCAACTGTTTGAAGGCAAAAGGAAACTCCTTCCTTTACCTCTGAAACCTATATCAGTTGAGGCCCCTTTCCAGCAATGGGGGATCAATTTCATTGGAGAAATTCACCCTCCTTCTTCAGGCCAACACAGGTGGATTCTCACTGCCACCGATTATTTCACCAAGTGGATCGAAGCAGTACCAAGCAGGCAAGCCACTGACTCTGTTATTATCAAATTTCTTAAAAATAATATTTATTCTCGTTTTGGTTGTCCTAGAAAAATCATTACTGACAATGCAGCTGCCTTTCGATCAAAGAAACTCATAGATTTCTGCAACCGGTACCACATTGGCTTGGGGCATTCCATAGCCTACTACCCTCAAGGGAATGGGTTGGTGGAATCTTCAAACAAAATTTTGGTAAATATCATCAAGAAAACATTGCAGGAGAACAAAAAATCATGGCACGATAAGTTGGTGTTCGCTTTATGGGCAGATAGATTGACCACCAAAAGGTCAATTGGTATGTCACCTTACCAGCTGGTCTATGGTATAGAGGCAGTTTTCCCTACTTCTCTAGGAGTCCCTGTCATGAAATTACTCCAATACATGCAAGATGAACCAAATGACTCACAGAGAAGAATCAACCAGATGATTCAGTTGCAACAGACTAGAGAAGAAGTTTTCAACAAAACACAGGTCATCCAAGAAAACGTTAAGAAGATATTTGACAAACGAACCACGGAGGACGATTTTCAGCTGGGAGATCTGGTGTTGAGGTAGGATGCCAGGAATGAGGACAAGGGAAAGCATGGGAAATTTGACCATCTATGGACAGGGCCATACATGATCCAAGATTTCAGAGGAAACAATGCTTTTTTGCTAAACAACGCCGATGGGTCAGATCTGCCAGGAGCACCTGTGAATGGCAGAATGATGAAACATTATGTCCCACCTTAGTAAAAGGATTGAATAACTCACTCTCCATTGTACATACAAGTTTAATTTCCATTTTTCACTTGCATTTTCTGAGTGAGGAACATTAGTCAGGCGGTTGAAGCCCGAAGAGAAGGCCCTAAGCTGCTGACTATTGTTTTCCCAAGTTTTGAGAATAGGACCAATGAAGGCTACTAGGAAGATATGTTCAGAATGACAGGAACTAGGATTCTTGGCACTTAACAGGGCAAGTACCATCCCCAGGTGGAGCCACTGTTATCACCCCATAAATTATGGGAATCAACTGATGACTTGGATATTATCTGTATCTAGTGTTTTGATTGACAAATGATTTTTCATTCTGCAAATAATTTGAGAAAAAGAAAAGAAAAAGAAAAAGAAAAAGAAAGAAAAAAATAAAAGAGGGCATAAAAGAATTGAAAAGAAAA
>JASDQU010027496.1:46657-66562 GCA_032191745.1 Picea mariana
TTCATAATAGGGAAAGCCTTTAAATCCTATAAGGGAATTTAGGGACACCTAGGAGTGATTCTAGGAGTAACTCTAGGTGGGTGAGGGAAATAAGATAATTAATTAATTAAAGAAATTAAACAATGGAGGAATGAAGGGGATGGGTGACACTTGTATGGAGAAGAATTTTTAGGAATTTAATTTAAAAACTTTAATTAAATGAGATTTTAGGAAAGAAAGAAAGTTCAAAATTCTATAAAATGAAGGAAGGAGAAGGAGGAAGGGGATCTTCGGTTTGCGTAACGTTACGTTGCAGAGTTATCGACTTGACTGATTTGCTTGTGAGAGTTGGGATACCCAGCTTAGAGAGGAGTAGTAGCTTGGCCTTGCGAGGTGAGCTGGGAGCTAGACGAAACCTTTGGATAGTGTGTGTGACCCCTTTGTGTCTCGGGGGGTTAAGGGGGAAGAAGAGTACCCCTAGCATTGGCTAGGAGGTACTGGTGAAGTCTGGATGGTCAGCGATCGGGATTTGCATGGAGCACGCGAACGTCACACAGAGAGAGCGAACATGCAACGATACACTTTCTTCATTTGAATGGTAGATTGTTGTAGGTTTTATGAGTGGATCTGCATGTTGATTATGTAAGTAGAGTGAACGTTTAGATTGATGGCTGAAATATTTCTTAGCCTAGCTCGACGATTGTTGACTCTCATGGCCTTCGTTGTCCCGCATGTCATGACCACCCTGTGTGCTGATTGTGACCCCGAGGTTGTTAGCCCTCGTCCATAGCTCATTAGTCCTCACCTGAGCAGTCGGCCAGGAGCCTGATCTATGGTCATCGCCTTAGCGTTAAAAGACCTATGGATCTCAATGCCCTTTTTTTCTGTGCGAGGATGGTGAAACTAAGGATGAACCCATCCGCCGTCTACCTTTGTTGTTGTCCTTGGCAATTGTGTCCTGCACCTCCTTGCGATTGAATCTCTCTATGTTATTCCACTCATTTCTAGGCAGATTAAATCCGCATTGATACATCTCTTGGTGAAATTACTGTGTGTGGTTGGTGAATTTTTACATTTGTCTGCCTAGGAACTATGCCTTTTATTCTTATTGCTGAAAACTCAAATATGTGTCGTGATCCCTCCCTGCAAACTGAACTTCGTTCTATTTTTATTGTTGGCATTTATCCACGGTATCACCACACCCCAATTCACGAATTGGACCCTGCGTTTTTATTTTATTTTCTTAATATTTTAGCTCTATTCTCATGTACTCTCGGGCGATAGTCTTCTGAGTTTTATTACCCTTAATGAAATTTTACCTGACCAATTTTCGGGGTGTTTTCCTAGTTAGGGTAGTGTATTTACCCAGCGCTGGTGGTGTTAAACTCAGCAGACTCCTTTTTGTTTGACCAAATTTTGATGGTGCGATGGGATCTGGGAACTCGTTCCAGTTATGTGAAGTTAAATTCGTTACAGATCAGCGATGTTAAATTTGTTCTAGTTGGGTTCTAGTGCATAACATTCCGAATTACTATTTTAAAACTATATGAATTCAAGATCAGAAATTGCAAAGGGCACTTGAACTTCGCCTGATAATTGATTGATCTGACTTGTGCCTCGTGAAAATACAAAAGATCTTGGATTGTGGAACGCACGTAGAGTTCCTCGGGTAGAGTGAGGTTCTCAATGCGCATAGTAATAGCTAGCAATGGTTTACTCTGTCACGAGCATGGTTACTTCTTCTTCGGAGGTTTAAATTTTTTTTTTTGGTGTGATCTCAATTCTTCCTTCCCTGGTGATATACAGACTCTTTTCACCAGCTGTACTCACGATTTTAAGCAAGACCTGTATCCGTCGACCCTCCAGACCTTACATAAATTACAACCTGTTCAGTTTGGCATCCATGTAGTAGAGCCGTGACTCCTTGTCCAGTGGTATTTCAACGATGTGCTCTCCTTTATCTAACCAGACCAACTAGAAATCCTTGAGTATTTGAACAACTTCTATCCCTTGTCTCCAGTCACCTTTCTAACCAGTTTATAAACCAAGCATTCTGCCTTCAAACTCAATGTCTTGTCTGAATTCAAAATTCGTGAGGTTAATGGAATAGTTCATTCACTGATGTCCAGCATGCGTTATTTACTTTTGAAAAACAACCGACATTCACTACATTCTAATAATAACCAATACAGACAGTCATATGCTACTGTTTGTAACTGGACAACAAGAATTGGAGCTGAAGCCTAACAAATTGCTCAATATTCGAAGTCTAATTTTGTAGGAACTATTTCCAATTACTCCCGACAACTTAGGATTTCAGTTGGAGTTTTAGTATGTACATTCAATGCCTTGAATGACAAGTTTAACGACTGGTCTGGCCAAGGTGTTTTATTAAATTCACAACAGGTAATTGGATCATTAACAACCTTGATTTCCAGTTATGACAAGCATATTCAGAATTTTGGCTTGGACTCCTTCAGATCTATTCTCAGGAGGCTGATTTGCAGTCATTTTGCATATGTCTGTTTTTGTAAGCATTAAATATATTCTTATCTGGAACTTACAGTATGAACCTAAAGTCATTCAATTGTTTCAAATGGTTCAATGCTTGAGCACCACAAAACCTACTTGTGTGCAGGGTAGTCTAGATTTTAGTGAGAGTAATATCAATGGCATGAGTCATTTAGGGTGTTTAAATTATAATTATCCCGTAGAAGGAATACACTGCTTTCAGTCGGAGTTTAGTAATGGTAGCTTTATTATATTAGTTATATTATGGTATGGAAGTTTATTCATGCACTTCAGAAGTTTATTCAAGCACTTCAGCTAGACAACATGTTGGCCATCTATTTGTTAATAATGTTTGACTATCGCATTATACCCTTATAATTTAAATGATTGCCTTAAATTGGTAATAACTAAATTAGGGATTAATTTAGGCTTTCTATAACAGATTGCATTAATATTAACTAGAGTTTTAATTAATAACCTAATTATAGTTTGGACCTGCTAACTTAGATTCGTAATTATGTTAAAATTTGAGTGTATTTATTGACTAATTTTAGACTTGATTGACGATTGGGTTTTAAGGCTAATTTAGATTGTACCTTAATGTATTTTTACTTTTTATACATGCTAAGTGGGCTCGTGATAGATTATAAATTAGACTGCATTTATTGACTAGCTTGACCTGATGATTAATCGAGATACTGGCGAAGATGTTTTTAGCTCACGCTTCCTGTTAAGGGTGCGGTTGCTCATTTAATTAATGTTGTAATGGGTTGTAAACATTTATTGTGCTTGGTATGTTAGTGTCGGGCGGGATGTAGATGCCTCCTTGTTCCTCAGAAAAATTGCTATCCGTGAGACCTTAAATGGTCAAAATTGATGGGAACCTGGGCTTGAGCATTGCTTATGTGTCCAAGAGGTCCTAACCATTGCAGGATAGGACGGGCGGGTAGTCATTTTTATTCTTGTCAGTTGAGTTCGTAAATTGCTTCCAAGTTGATTGGGGTGCTTCTAGGTTTAGTCACCATGTTGTTGTTTCGAGAGTTTCTTGCGTCATGATCGTCGTCATGATACGACATTGAGTATAATGTCTTTATTCCCTTCTACACACGCACACACACCAAAAAAGAAAATCATTTGTTATATGAGGCTTGTTGTCATGACAAAATGGGAGGTATGTTACATATGGTATTAGAGCCGGTTCATCCCACGACTTGGGAACTCCACGGCTTTCGTTGATATGATTTGGTTATACTGTTGCTAATCAAGTTGACTTTTGTACATGCACGTGATCATGGTTAGAGGATGCCACTGAGGCAGACGACAGGGTGTTAGGGGAGGAGGCGTGATGCCTCTAGTAGCATCCACGCCTGAGGGGTATAACCCCCAGGGAGACGAGTAGGTTCTCGGACAGGAGAAGATAGCAGTTGGTGATGTAGTCAGAATGATGAGATATTTTCAATGCATGTCTGAGGCACTGATCAGCCATTTGGATAGAGACGAGGCCAGAGCATTGACACCCGCTGAGGTTCCACTGCATGCTCCGGTTAGTACTGGTAGCATTCACCGTGAACTCGAGAATGTCAAATTTCCCAAGTTCTTTTGTGCCCCGGATGGCGCAGCCACTGAGGCATGGTTGGAGAACATGGCGATGTGATTCACACTTCACAATTATACCTCCAACATGAAGGTCTGCATGGCGGTCTTTCAATTGAAGGGGAGCACTCTTCTAAGGTGGAAGACACTCCTACCGCAACTGAACATGGCCATTGAAGATGTGTCATGGGAACTATTTGAGGAATGGTTTCGAGAGAGGTACCTTTCAGAGGAATTCATTGAGCGTCAGCTCAATGATTTCAATGCCTTAAAACAGGGAGGCCGTATGGTGCTCGAGTATGAGGCTCATTTTATGGAGCTGCTCCAGTATGCTCCACACCTTAACACTGAGAAACTTAAGGTCAACAGGTTCGTGTTCGACCTTAACGACAACCTACATGCAAAGGTCAGGATTTTTATGCCTCAAACCTTGCATGTTGTCATCCAGAAGGCCCTCATAGCAGAGGAGGAGCTTATCAGCGGGGGTCAGACCAGGACTCTAGTGAGACCAGTAGGGAAGGTTTCATCTGGAGCATAGCAACATCAGACACCAGTCAGACATACGTTGGGATATCGTGGCTTCTAGAGGGGATCCACTTTCACTACACCCCGACGATCGACGCCTCAGTAGTGGACACTTTATTGGGGACCATAGCATCAACAACAACGTCGCCCACAGCAGCAACAATTTAGGCTTGTTTAGTAGAATAGACCAGGATTCTAGGCCGGTGGGCCATCATCTTCTACTTCGAGTACCAGGACTACTGGGCCTAATAAGGGGTGTTGGATGTATGGGGAGCTACACTACCAACATGATTTCCTGGTGGAGAGGACTAGAGCGTCCGGATCAGCTGGACCCACTACCGTGGGAGATATGGGAAAGACCCATCGGATTCATGTAGTAGTGAATAACTGGCAGACAGAGCACCAGTTGATTGTGCTTGAGACGACAGGTACCATCGCTGACCAGACCCTTAGTATTTTGATAGATCCTGGTGCTACCAAGAGTTTCATTTCTGGTGCAACGTTAAAAATGATTAAGGTAAAGGCAGTCGAACATGATGAGTTTAGCTTTGTAGAGATGGCTTCGGGAGCCAAACAAAAGGGTGGAGGAAAGGTTACGGGATGTATCCTTACCCTGGGAGAGTTTGTCACCAGGGCCAACCTATACATCATGATCCTAGGATCTTATGATGTCGTGATTGGTATGGATTGGTTGGAATCACATGAGGCGATACTCAACTGTAAGACAAAACGGTTGATCTTGGTCGATGACGAGGGATAGAGACGTGTAATTGTAGGTTGGAACCAGGGAGTTTCCCTAAGGTTCATCACTTCCTTGCAACTTCGGAAGAGCATGCGCAAGGGGTGCAAGATTTATGCAATCCTTGCGTTAAACGAGAAGGGAGTAGCGGAAGGTTTAGAACACCTTCTGGTGGTGAGAGAGTTTGTGGATGTGTTTCCGGAGGAGTTACCTGGGATGCCGCTAGAGAGGGAATTGGAGTTTACCATAGACCTAAAACTGAGGAATGAACTGATAATAAGAACGCCTTATCGGATGTCGACTCTGGAGTTACAAGAGTTGAAAATGCAACTAAAGGAGTTGCTGGACCTGGGTCTGATACGTCCTAGCATGTTACCATGGGGTGCACCTGTTATTTTCATATGAAAGAAGGATGGGTTGTGGAGGCTCTGCATTGACTACCTTCAATTGAACAAGGCCACGATCAAGAATTAGTATCCGTTGCCGAGAATCGATGATCTGTTTGATCAAATGAAGGGCGCAACGGTGTTCTCCAAGATCAATTTGTGATCAGGGTATCACCAGTTATGGATCAAGGAGGATGACGTCCCTAAGACCGCCTTTAAGATGAGGTTTTAACATTACGAGTTTATTGTTTTATCGTTTGGACTGAAAAACGCCCCAGGGGTATTTATGAGTTTGATGAACGGGGTGTTTCGTGAGTACTTGGACAAGTTCGTCCAAGTGTTCATTGATGATATTTTGATTTACTCTCGGACGATGGAGGAGCATGACGAGCACTTGTGCTTAGTACTACAATGTCTACGAGAGCACAAATTGTATGTGAAATTGTCCAAATGCTCTTTTTATCAATCGAGGATTCACTACTTAGAGCATGTAATCTCCGACGAAGGCATCGCCATGGATCCAGCCAAGGCCGAGGCTATTATGGAATGGCCTGCACCGACGAATGTCCCATAAGTGCGTAGCTTCATGGGTTTAGCAGGATACTATCTACGGTTCATTGAGCGGTTTTTGAAGACAACAAATCCGATCACGTAATTGTAGAAGAAAAACAAGAAGTTTGTTTGGACCGAGAAATGCATGGAAGCATTTCGGAGGCTCAAGGAGTTGTTGACAACATCATTGATACTAAAGGTCCCTGTCATGGATGTGGACTTCTTGGTATGCATTGACGCATCCAAGGAAGGCTTAGGCAGAGTCTTGATGCAAGAAGGATGAGTGATTGCTTACATTTCGAGGAAACTGAGAAGGCATGAGGAGAACTACGCGACGCACGATTTGGAGTTATTAGCCATCGTATATGCCTTGAAGGTTTGGAGACACTACCTTGTTGGATGAAAATTTGAACTAAATACTGACCATTGTTGACTACAACACATATTTATGCAAAGTGACTTGAATGAGAGACAACGACGTTGGTCGGAATTTCTTAGCGAGTACGACTTCGAGATTACTTACATAAAAGGAATAGTGAACTGAGTGGTGGATGCATTGAGTTGGAGACCACTCATCTTTTCAGTGCTGCCTCTTCGGACGAATCTATGTGAAAAGATTCTAAATTTATAGCGTGACAATGACTGGTACAAGGTGGTTGAGGGTTTTATCAGACAAAACACAATGAAGGTACAATGATTTGAGGGATTTTCATTTGACAATGATGGTTTATTGAGGTTTAAAAGTCAGATCTACGTACTGCCAAATGACGAATTGAGGATGTTGATCCTAAGTGAGGCTCATAGAGCAGTATACATGGCTCACCCGAGAGTCACGAAGATGAGGGCAGACCTTAAACTCTTATTCTTCTAGAAGGGAATGAAGGAAAACATAGTCAACTATGTGGCCAGATGTCTAGAATGTCAGCAGGTAAAGGATGAACATAGACACCCAGCAGGATTACTACAACCACATGCTATTCCGGAATCGAAATGTGAGGTTATTTCGATGGATTTTATTGTTGGATTGCCACTGACGGCAAGGAGACATGACTCGATTTTCATAGTAGTAGACACTCTGATGAAGAGTGCTCACTTTATTCCCGTGTGTATGATGTATCAGGCACCTAACATAGCTAGAGTTTTGATCAGTGAGATTGTGAGGATTCATGGCATACCTAAGAGGATTATATCCGATCGAGGATTGGTGTTTACTGGACGATTTTGGACGAGATTCCAAGAGGCCTTGGGAACCCAAATTAACTTTAGTACTGCGTATCACTCGGAGACTGACGAGTAGACTAAACGAATGAATCAAAACCTAGAGGACATGTTGCGCATGTACGTGATGGACCAACAAAAGCATTGGGAGGAATTCTTGCCACTAGTAGAGTTCACTTACAACAACAGTTACCAGAGCACCATTAAGATGGCTCCTTTCGAGTTTCTTTATGGGCGACCATGTAGGACACCTTTGAGTTGGGATCGACTTGAGGATGGGGTCCTGGTGGGACCTGAAGCGATCCAAGAAATGGAATAGCAAATGCAAACAATAAGACAAAGGATTAAAGAAGTGCAGGATCGACATAAGAGTTATGTCAATGCGCCACTGTGTCAACTGTAGTTACGAGGTCGTCGATCGAGTCTTCTTGCGGGTTAAACCGCACAAGAGTTCGATCAAGTTTGGGAAGGGAGGTAAACTCTCTCCTAGGTTCGTGGGACCTTTCGAGATTGTGGAGAGAAAGGGGCCCATGGCCTATCGACTAGCTTTGCCTGATTCTTTGAGGTGTATGCATGGTGTTTTTTTTGTATCTGTTTTGAGACATTATATTAATGATCCTACACATGTTATTGACATGAGTTCCTTGAAGGTATCGGATGAGGGAGTGCTCACGGCTGAGCCGGTCCACATCTTAGATCATCGCATTCGACAGTTACAACGTCGAACGATAGATCAGGTCAAGGTCCAGTGGGACAATTATAGTCCGCACTCGGTGACCTGGGAGGACGGATATGATATGCGCCAACAGTTTCCATTTTTGTTTGATATATAAACATATGATACTGTGATACACTTTATTTCAGCATATATTCTGTGAAACTTTGGGACAAAGTTTAGAACAAGAGGGGGTGTATGTAACATCCTGCTCTGGCACACTGAGCGAACTTATTCTTTGAGGACACTTGCTCGCAAGTGATCCAGATTTTATGCTATTAAAACTTTTAATTTTTATTATGAGGCGTTATGGGTTGATGACATGTTGTTTTACTACATTGACATAGACAGGTGCTATTGACTCGGTTTTACTGAGTGTGTAGGGTTTTTGACCTTGAGGATGCAGAGGCATCGATGGAACCCCTTGGACTCCGGATCGAGTTAGGGAGTGTAACATTGGGGTTTGATTATTTTTACTATGATATTAGCACATTTGATTAGTTGATATGATATGGATATATTCTGACATGATTTGTTGATGATGCAGGCTGACAATAGCTTGCCGACCAGACTCACATATGGAGTAAAGGGGTCACACACGACTGCTAGAGATGTTGAGGGAGAGGTGTGGATAGCAGCCCTGCCACAACCTACTAGAACTCTCGTCGTGGATCAAACTGTAGGTTAACGATTACCTAGTTTGAGAGGACCCACGATGCTGTGAGGGCAGACCGCGACAGTCGCTCACGACGATCCTAAGGGGCACACAATAAGGCAGGGGCCTTATTCCTTAGATGCCCTTAGTCTCCCACAAGTTCACCTAGTGGAGTATTGACTCCAGGGGTTATTGATGTCTACCAAGTCAGTCAAGAGGCGAGTGGCACCCTTGGAGCACGTAGTGCATTCTGAAGGGCACATCACGCAAGGGAACATATGAGGCGAGTGGCATCCTTGGAGCACCTAGTGCGTCCTGAAGGGCACGTCATGTTGTTTATGATAGAGGGATGATCCTAGAGGGCCCTAAGACAAATAACATGTTAAGTAATTTTTAAAAACAATTTCCCTAATTAAATGTCGCCCAGTACAAAATTAACATCTAAGTCTAAATTACGCTAGTGGTAAAACTTGGTCTACCTTTAATATATATATATATATATATATATATATATATAGAGAGAGAGAGAGAGAGAGAGAGAGATAAAATCATAATAATTAAAATAAAAACAACTTAAATATTAATTAGATCTTCGTTGAATCTTGTAACTTGAAGGGAGTAAGAAATTTAATTTAGCCATAAAAAAAACAAAATCTGTGGAAATAAAATGTAAAGAGGGAATTAATTGTTTTATCTTGTGATAATTTAAAATAAACAAATTAATTGAAAAAGGGAAAAAGGGGTTAAATTTCACACCTGCCTTTTTCAGTTTTAAGTAAAAAGGGGAAAGAGGGAAAAATCTTAAAATTTAGAAAACTAGGGAAAGGAGGTAACATAAAAAGGGAAAAAGGGGAACTTGAGGGAAAAAGCGAAAGGTCAACTTAGTAAAGAATATACCATTAAAGAACTTTCTAATTTTAAACTGAATTAACAATTTCAAATAGGGAAAGCTTGTAAGGGAATTTAGGGACACCTAGGAGTGATTCTAGGAGTAACTCTAGGTGGGTGAGGGAAATAAGATAATTAATTAATTAGAAAAATTAAATAATGTAGGAATGAAGGGGATGGGTGACACTTGTATGGAGAAGAATTTTTAGGAATTTATTTTAAAAACTTTAATTAAATGAGATTTTNGTGTGTGGCCCCTTTGCGGCTTGGGGGGCTAAGGGGGAAGAAGAGTACCCCTAGCATTGGCTGGGAGGTATCAATGAAGTATCGACAGTCGATGAGCGAGAGTTGCACGGAGCGCGTAGATTTCACTCAGAGCGGGTGAACAAGAAACGATATGCTTTCTTCGTTTGAATGGTAGATTGTTGTAGGTTTTATGATTGGATTTGCATGTTGATTATGTAAGTAGAATGGACATTTAGATTGATGGCTGAAATATTTCTTAGCCTAGCTCGACGATTGTTGACTCTCATGGCCTTTATTGTCCTGCATGTCGTGACCACCCTGTGTGTTGATTGTGACCCCGAGGTTGTTATCCCTTGTCCATAGCGCACCAATCCTCGCCTGAGCAGTCGGCCAGTAGCCTGATCTATGGTCGTCACCTTAGCGTTAAAAGACCTATGGATCTCAACACCCTGCTTTTCTGTGCGAGGATGGTGAAGCTAAGGATGAACGCATCCGCTGTCTACCTCTGTTGTTGTCCTTGGTAGTTGTGTCCTACACCTCCTTGTGATTGAATCTCTCTATGTTATTCCACTCATTTCTAGGCAGGTTAAGTCCGCATTGATACATCTCTTGGCGAAATTACTGTGTGGTTGGTGACTTTTTACATTTGTCTGCCTAGTAACTTTGCCCTTTATTCTTATTGCTGAAAACTCAAATATGTGTCGTGATCCCTCCCTGCAAACTGAACTTCATTCTATTTTTATTGTTGGTATTTATCCATGATATCACCACACCTCGATTCACGAATTGGACCCTGCATTTTTATTTTATTTTCTTAATATTTTAGCTCTGTTCTCATGTACTCTCGAGCAATAGTCTTCTAAGTTTTATTACCCTTGATGAAATTTTACCCGACCAATTTTTGGGGCATTTTCCTGGTTAGGGTAGCATATTTACCTAGCGCTGGTGGTGTTAAACTCATCAGACTCCTTTTTATTTGACCAAATTTCGATGGTGCGATGGGATTTGGGACTCGTTCCAGTTATGTGAAGTTAAATTCATTACAGATCAACGATGTTAAATTTGTTCCAGTTGGGTTCCAGTGCATAACATTTTGAATTACTATTTTAAAACTATATGAATTCAAGATCAGAAATTGCGAAGGGCACTTGAACTTTGCCTGATAATCAATTGATATGACTTGTGCCTCGTGAAAATACAAAAGATCCCGGATTGTGGAATGCACGTAGAGTTCCTTGGGTAGAGTGAGTTTCTCAACACGTGCAGTAATAATTGACAATGGTTTACTCTGTCACGAGCATGGTTACTCCTTCTTCGGAGGTTTAATTGTTTTTTTTTGAAGTGTAATCTCAATTCTGCCTTCCCCGGTGGTCTACAGACAATTTTCGCCAGCTGTACTCACCATTTTAGGCAAGACTTGTATCTGTCTACCCTCTAGACCTTACATAACTTACAACCTGTTCAGTTTGGCATCCACGTAGTAGAGCCATGACTCCTTGTTTAGTGGTATTTTAGCGATGTGATCTCCTTTATCTAACTAGACCAACTGGAAATCCTTGAGGCTTTGAACAACTTCTATCCCTTGTCTCCAATCACCTTTCTAACCAGTTTATAAACCAAGCATTCTACCTTCAAATTCAATGTCTTGTCTGAATTCGAAATTCGTGAGGTTAATGGAATAGTTCATTCACTAATGTCCAACATGCCTTATTCACTTTTGGAAAACAACCGACATTAACTACATTCTAATAATAACCAATATAGAAAGTCACATGCTACTATTTCTAACTGGACAACAAGAATTGGAGCTCAAGCCTAACAAATTGCTCAATATTCGAAGTCTAATTTTGTAGGAACTGTTTCCAATTACTCCCGGCAGCTCAGGATTTCGCTTGGAGTTTTAGTATGTACATTCAATGTCTTGAATGAAAAGTTTAACGATCGATCTAGCCAAGGTGTTTTATTAAATTTGCAATAGGTAATTGGATAATTAACAACCTCGATTTCCAGTTATGACAAGCATATTTAGAATTTTGGCTTGGACTCCTTCAGATATGTTCTCAGGAGGCTGATTTGTAGTCATTTGCCTGCGTCTATATTTGTAAGCATTAAATATATTCTTAGCTGGAACCTACAGCATGAACCTAAAGTCATTCAATTGTTTCAAATGGTTCAATGCTTGAGCGCCACAAAACCTACTTGTGTGCAGGGTATTCTAGATTTTAGTGAGAGTAATATCAATGGCATGAGTCATTTAGGGTGTTTAAATTATAATTATCCCACAGAAGGAATACTTCTTTCAGCTGGAGTTTAGTAATGGTAGCTTTATTATATTAGTTATATTATGGTATGGAAGTTTATTCATGAACTTCAGAAGTTTATTCAAGCACTTCAGCGATTGATATAAAATCTCTGTGTACTCTGTGTATGAGATATTGATTAATTTCTGTATTGCTTAAGAATCTATATGCATTGCTTTACTTCGTAGGTTTAAAACTTACAATGGTCCGTGGTATCCCAAAATGGACCTGTTAGTGATAAAAAATGATTTTCAAATTATCTTGACATCACATGATAAGATGATTTGAGATAGAAGATTATTTATGAATCTTAAGTTTTAAAAAGGCTCTAAATCATATCAGATCAATAAATAAAAGAATTCATATCTCAGTTCATTCCAAAAGTCAATTTTTAGCTTTCGATGGCTAAAAATCAATTTTACAGTGTTGAGAGCCACCAAAAAGCTCTCACTTTCGGCTGCTAAAAGGATAAACATAGGACTATTTGGCCGTCGAAATCGCAGAAGAGTCCAGAATGAACTTCTTTCTGACCAGATTGCATTTTTTGGTTTCCAGATTTTGTGGGAATGATGTTTAATGAAGGATAATAATTATAGGATACAAATCATTCTCCTTTGCAATATTTGTAGGAATATGATAAGAATATGAAGCTACATTTTAAAAAATACTGCGTTTTTTACTGTGCTGAGTCATCATTTTCAAATGATGATTCTGAGCGACTGGAGAATCATTTTGAGAAACAGGTGGAGGATTTTGTTAATAACACGTCAAAGAACAATAACATCTCTCAATTTTCCTACAGGTGTCATATATTGGGAGAATAAAATCCATCTCTGAGCCCTAATTTTCAGATCTCAAAATTTCCCTGTTTGACAAATGTTTTTGAAATGTAGATCCCGGGAAAATGAAAATGAATCTCAAATAACTGAGAGATGTGTTTTCTCACAAAAACCCAATATAAAAAATCCTCTTCCAGTTTGTACACAACTATCATGATTTGGGAGATATAGAATCTTAACTGCAGCCCCAATTTTCAGCAGTATGGCCCATTTTTTATGTCAGACAGTTCCAGAAATTGAAGGGAACTGTTGTTATCTTTGGGATTTTTAAGGGAATTCGATCTCCTAGGGAGGATTTTGACCTCAATACCTATATGAGGCATCATTATAACAGGGAGAAGAGGGGGAAAAAATGCAGTCTTAGGACTGTGGTTCGATCCTTGAAGACTTGTAACTACATTTCATTCTTTGGAGATATTCATGAATACATCTTGACATCAAGATTCTTTCACTGTGTTTGTTTAGTTTTCATCTCCTTTCTTTTTATGTTTATATATATTCAATGAAAATGACTGTCATCTCATCTCTTCGTTGATATATATTAGACTTATATACATTGCTTCTCATGTTTGTCTTAATGCCTGATAGTTGTCATCCTATCTTTGCATTCATAAGCTAGAGATGCAAGTATTTACCTGTTATGAATGGCCATCTATTATATGCAATATTATATACGCTTATATTCGTATGATGAGTATTTTACCCATCATTACTGGCCATTCACATATGCTATTGTATGCGTATTTCTGTTAGCATAATGAGTCTTCTCCATGTTTCCACACATTGATTAAAACCTTCTGAGCAACATAGTTGAAAGCCTTGGTCTTTTGAGTGGATTTATGTGTTTCTAAATGTATGTGAGTTTATTAAGTCATCCAATTTGATCCTTTTTCCTCTGCATTATTGATCTACTTAAGTTACCAAGATTACACCCCTTATAGTCAGAAAGTAATTTCCTAGAGTGATAACAGGACCCACACTTGTTTGAAGAAGATATTGACAATATCTGTCAATGTGATGTTCTTCTTGCACGCTATGAGGATGGCCATCTTTGAAAACCATTCAACTACCACAAATACACATTCATTTCCTTTCTTGGTGAACGGAAGGCTAGACATTTAATCCATCGAGATGGATTCTCAAGGCTTCTCAAGAGTAGGAAGAGGGGTATATAATCCTTTCTTCTTGATGGCTGGCTTGGAAATGGAATAGGTAGTGAAAGATATGATATACTTGCTGACGTCCTGTCGAAGTTTTGGCCAATAAAAATGTTTATGTAGAAAGACCACAATTTTCTCCACGCCAAAATATACTGCCATCCAACTGTAGTGGGATTCCCAAATAATATTTTCATGCTCACTTGCAGGAACACAGAGATGTCCCAAATGGCATAACAGTTCATCCTAAATATGAAAATCGGTGAAATTCATGCCTGTACCCAAGAGCTGATAGGTGGTGACGAAGTCTGGATCTTGTTGATAAAGTTGGGGCCACTCAGATGCCTCATGTCCACAGGAATGGAGCACAGTGTTTAGTGCAGCCATGAGATGTTGACTGATGTAGTCAATGACATGATTTGTGCTCCATGTCTTATACTTTATGTTGAGATGGAACTTCTATGGGTAGTTGGAAAACTTTTTATGGCGACCGTTCTGCAATTTCCCCTATGTCTGTATGTTTTGCAGAGGCTTGTGATTAGTGTGGATGATCATCTCCTTTCCTCGGGTGTAATGTTTCAATTGACGACGATCTTGTACAATGGAATACATTTCCTTGTCATAGGTGGGGTATTTATGAATAGTATCTGAGAGTGTCTCACTATGGTATGCCATCATATGACCATGTTGAGTGAGAACTGTGCCTACAACATAGTCAAATTCATCAGTCTCAATCTCAAATGATTGTTATAGATCAGACAAGGAGAGTACTGGATCTAAGCACAAACATGCTTTAGATCATAAAATTCTCGTTGTTGTTTCTTCCTCAAAGCAAAATTTTCCCTGCTAACACCCTTGGTCACTTGGCTGAGGGCCCATGCAATATGGGAGAATCCCAACATGAACCGTCAGTAGAAGTTGGCCAGTCCCAAGAAGCTCTGAAGCTTTGAAGCTTGGTTAGTGTGGTATGGGATGGCCAGTCACAGATGACTTGGATCTTAGCTGGATCAACATGTACCCCATTCTCATCAACAATTTATCCCAAGTATTGGACCCTTTTCATGCCAAAGGAGCATTTTTCCAATTTGGCATATATCTTGTGCTACTGCAGAGTGCTCAAAACTTGTTGAATATGCCGCATGTGCTCCTCCCAAGTTTTTATAAATATGAGGATGCCATCCAAATATACCACCACAAAAGAGTTGGTGAAGGGTCTCAATACATCATCCATCAACCTCATGAAAGTGTTGGTGCATTTTTTAAGCCAAAGGGCATGACCAACCATTCGAAGAGACCTTCTTTAGATTTGAAAGTTGTCTTCCATACATCAGTTGGTTCGATGGGAACCTAGTGGTAGCCATACTTTAGGTCAATCTTGTTGAAGACATTTCCCCCCTTGAGTTGGTCAATAAGGTCATCAATTCTAGGAATTGGGTACCTGTTCCTGACTGTGATTTTGTTTAATTCTTTGTAGTCAATGAAGAGTCGCCATGTTCCTTCCTTCTTCTGCACCAGTACATTCGGGTTTCTGCAAGGGGAGGCACTAGGTATTATGTGCCACTTTTGAAGAATCTCTTGGATCTAACGCTTGATTTAATCATTTTCCATCAATGAGTGACGATGGACTGGTCCATTAGGAAGAGTTTTACTGGGGGTTAAATCAATTGGATGCTTGAATTGGAAGTGCATCGGTACCCTGGTGGGTAAGGAGAATATGTCTCTGTACTCTTCCACAATCCCGTCCACTTGCTTCTATTGAAAAGAGAGGCTTTGTGTAGAGACCAAATATGTGGTGGCAACCTTCTTCTTACTATGAGCATGGATCACAAAGAAGACAGACTTCTCGGTCTGTGAAATGACCTTACTGCATTGCTTAGAAGAGATTAAAGAAATAACAGTAGGCGACGCTACCTCTGGTATCCTATACAATTGTCTACCCAAATTAATAATAACAATGTAGGGTCTAGAATCATACACATCATGACACTTCCAAAAATATGGTTTTCCTAAAAGAAAATCACAAAATTCAAGGGGAGAAATATCACACAATCTTTGAAAGGCTTGATGTCGTAGGGAAGACAACACTGTTGGCTGACACATAGATCTCTTCCTTAGAAAAATCCAATCGATGGTGTAGGGATGCAAGTGTGGTGTCATCGACAGGTCCAATAATTTGACAACCTATGCTAATATTAGGTTCTTCTGACTGCCACTATTGACATTGAAATGAAGCAGAGCCCCCTTTACCCACATCTGTGAATGAAATAGGCATTCCCCTTCCTATGGTTCTTTTGGTTCGCTTGGCAGAACTTTGGTGGTAGTGACAATGATACTATATTCAACATAAATAATATGCTTCCCTCCTTATGGATTTTATTTGGAGTTAGAATCGACCTCTAAATCAGAAGCCTTCATCTTGGCCATGAGTGACTGCTTGGAGCAACATTCTTTGGTGTTTTTCCAAGGGATTTTATGGTATTCACACCATTTACCGATGTCCTTCTTTGTCTTCTCATTACGCTTCTTGTGTTGCGGCTTGGACTGGTTGTCCTAAGAGTGGACATATTTTATTTATCCCTTGTTGTGTGGGTTGGGGTCGCCTTTACCCTACTTTGGTTGTGAGGAGTTTGCAGATCCAAAATCTCACCTCTTCTGCTTCAATTTCTTTTTGATCTTGACAACATATATACAAGCCATACACAATGACGTGATGTCCAGAAAATCCATTTCTGTTTGAATTTATCTATGAAAACAAATGTGGTATTTGAGCACCATATGTTGCTCAGATTCTTTGATACCCAATTTGGTGCGCAGGGTATGGAAAATATTGGTTAAATCTAGTACTAGATGGTCCCTCTCTTGACACTAGGTGGTCCATCTGGTGTACTGGTCCTTATAGCTTCCAACATGGTAGTATTGTTCTTTAATGGAATCTCAGAAGAAATCCCATGTAGGGGCAATCACAAATATTGAAGATTCCTCTATGGCCCTTTTCTCAGAGTAAGTATCCCACCAGTCCTTAACATGGGGGACAACCTTGAGGAGTGAAAAAGTAATATTTTCCCTATCGAAAAAATTGTGGACCGAAAAATACCCTTCGATCAGATTCAACCATTTATTTGCAGCATCCACATCTATCATTCCTTCATATAATGGAATATCAAAATTTACCTGTACCTTGATGGGGGTTGCATGACCACTTGATGAAGATTCTTCTCCTATGGGAAACCGACAAAGGATCTATGCAAAGTTGTGCATTATTTCGTTCCTTTTTCACGCAAGGGCTTCCTCGAGCAACATTTTAAAAGGATTTCTTGCTCATCATATTTCGTTTCCTCCCCTATGGGTTTTGGTTGGCTCAGTGCGACCGATATTGAAAAGGATCGATTGGTTCAAGTCCCAACTTCATTTACCCATATCTTGTCGGGGACATGCAAGAAGAAAAAAAATGAAGATCATACTGCTCTGATACCACTGAACTAGATTTAGGATTAGAACAAAATGATTAACAAATTGAATACAATAAACACATAGATATGGAGAACAACACAGATATCTAGTGAACAATATATTCTATTGAATAAATGAAACAGGATGAAACTGTAAAACTATAGAACTAAAACAACTTGGTTGAATGGTGGTAGCTATCTCTGAGAATAGATGTGGTTTCTACATGCATCCTTCTGAGAATAATGATTACAATGAGGATCTGGAGGCATTTTTAACATTACTCATGAATGAAAAAACCCTAGAAATCCAAAAAACTAACCCAAGGAGATGAAACGCCAAACGTTATGTGGCCCCCTATGGGTAAGTTGGTACCTCAACTTCTCGGGGTCGTAACTTTTGCATATGACCTCCGTTTTAGGCGTGTGATATACTGTTGGAAATTTATTTTTTAGAACTACACATGACGCTGTCAAACTTTGACTTCGTCCACAGTTTGAATGTGGCATGCCAAAAAAACATTGTTTAGGGCCCCAAAATGGCCCTAGAAGTACATAAAGAAGTGTTGACATGAAAACATACAAAATAAGCCAGTTGGATTAGGTGGGAGGCCACCAATATCCACCTGGAATATGTGTAGGGATTTAGACAACCCTGGAAGTGTATAACCCACAATTGCAAAGAAGTTCAAAAGAATGTGTTGAACTAAAAATTGTCAAGATGAGCTAGTTGGAATAGGTGGGTTGACACCAATATCCACCTGTATCATCCATTATGTGACGCATGAGTTAGAATTAACTACCATAGTACATGCATTAAAAATGTGGAGGCATTGCCTCCTAGGAATTGTTTTTTTTCTCATGATAGAGCATAGTGGATTGAGGTATTTGTTTGACCATCCCAAACTAAATTCTAGACAAGCTAGATGGATGGCTCTCCTTAGTGAATTTAATTTTGAAATAAAAAAAAATCAAGGGAAAATAAAATATAGTGGTTGATGCCATCAATAGAAGTATGAAAGTGATTCACTTGGAAGTTGTAAGCACATGTGAATGAAACATCAAGTAAAGAGTCAAAAGTGCACAAGAAACATATGGTATTTTCAAAACTTTAAAGAAATATATAGAACAAGAACCGACGAGACTGAAATATGATGGCTATTAGCTGTTGAATGATGACTTGTTAAAATACAAAGATCATTTTTATATCCTAAATTGTGACGACTTGAAGAGGTTCATCTTGGATGAACTACATAAGAGACCATATACTAGTCATCCTAGTTACCCAAAGATGATAACAACCACCAAAGTTGCTTTACTGACCATGAATGAAAAAGGACATAGCAGAGTATTTAGCTAAATTTTTGGAATGCTAACAGGTTAAGGTGGAACACAAGCACCCAAAATGGCTGTTGCATCCCCTACCTATTCTAGAGTGGAGATGGGAAACCATATCCATGGATTTTGTCACACAATTACCTAAACCAACCAAACAAAATGATGCCATTATGGTAGTTGTGGACAAGTTGAGCAAGGTTTCTCACTTTATCCCGGTAGAGTCCACTTGCAAGGAGATAGATATTTCCAATAGTTTCATGAAATAAATATTAGGCTACATGGAATGCATAGGGGAATCATATCAAACAGAGATGAAAAATTTACTTCAAATTTTTGGAAGTCTCTATTTGCTGGTTTTTGAACTAAATTGTTATTTAGTACATACTATCACCCTCAAACTGATGGGAAGATAGAGAGGGTAAACCGAGTATTGGAAGACATGCTAATTATGCATGTGATGCATCAACCAAAGAAATGGGAAGAATACCTACCATTGGTATAATTTTCCTACAACAATGGATATCAAGAATCCTTGAAAATGAGTCCCTTTGAGGCTCTCTATGGTAGAAAATACAATATTCCAATTAGTTGGGGAAACCTAGTGGATAGAAATATACTTGGTTCAGACATGCTAAAGGTGTTGGAAAAACAAGTATCTCAAATAAAGAAAAATATAAAAGTGGCCCAATACAAACAAAAGAGTTATACAGAAAGCAAAAGGACTCATAAAGAGTTCATAGTAGGGCATCATGTGTATCTCCAAATTAGACCCATAAGAATTTCCTTGAGAATGGGAACATGTCTCAATTTAGAACCTC
>JASDQU010027497.1:7725-37115 GCA_032191745.1 Picea mariana
CTATGGGGTGTGGCATGAAATGATGCCCCTGAATCTACTACCCAAGACTCAGAAATATTATCTACAGAAAGAATAAAAGCATCTTGTAACACATCACATGATACATTTGCTTCCTGATTTCTCTCATGTTGTCCATCTCTTTGTTTCTTTAGGGCTCTGCAGTCTTTCTTCAGATGTCCTTTCTTCCCACAATTCCAACACTCTATCCTTTCAAGTCTGGATTTGGATCTTCCCTTCCTAGAATTACTGTGGTTCCCTAAGCCCTTTCCTCTATCCTTTTGTCTTCCCCTGTTCTCCATGTTCAATGCATTACCTGATGTCTCACATGTTGTTTTTTGTCACAGTTCTTCACTAAGGATAACACCAACAACATCATCAAATTTTAAAGTATTTGAACCAGAGACAGAGTTACTTACAGCCATGACCAAGCCGTTCCATCTTTCTGGCAATGGGCACAAGATTAGAATATCCCTAACCTCATCATCAAAGTCCACTTTTACAGAACTTAGTTGATTAGTAACCGTATTAAATTCATTTAAATGATCTGCAACAGACCCACCTTCTGACATCTTCAAATTAAATAATCTCTTCATTAGAAATACCTTATTGGATGCCGAGGGTTTTTCATACAGTTTAGCCAACGCGTCCATCAGATCCTTCATTGTCTTTTCTTTCGAAATATTGAAATCCACCGACGCTGCCAAGCTCAGCCATATCATTCCTAGAGCCTTTCTGTCAAGAATCTCCCATTCTTTATCCTTCATGGTCGTCGACTTCTTTGCTACTCCGCCCAATGGTAGGAATAGATCGTTCTGATATAAATAATCTTCCATCTGCATCTTCCATAACTAGTAGTTTTGGTCGTTAAATTTCTCGACCCTAAGCTTTCCATTTTCTGACATTTCTCCCACTCGAACAAGGAACCCTCTTTTCCTGCGAGTTACCTTTCGCTCTGATACCAGTTGTTAGAAAAATAGGACCATGGAGAAATAAAAAAAAACAAATGCGGAAACAAAACACAGAAGATACACAATACAGTAGAGACACAGATTTACGTGGTTCACCCAGTGTGGGCTACATCCACCAGAGAAATTGCTAGGTCCTTCCTTTATTATTATCTAGCATATGAAGGGATACAACTTACAACAAACTCGATGTAACTTCCTCTTCTTTCTCTCACAGTCTCTCATCTTAGAATACAATATTCGCTATGTTGCATAGCCACAATACATTTCCCTCATAACAAAGGGTTTCCTTCTAGGCAAAAAAACCCTAACATAATTTCTACCGTTAAATTTGCGACCTTATAATGAACGGTCCATATTTATAATGAAATTACAATATACATTTATAAGGAAATTTTTCCTTCGGGGGGATAGCCTCTGCACTCCCCTGTGTGGAAGCATGTACATACTTCTAGGGTGTAAAGTCTTCATGGGGTATAAACATGGCTGAAAAACACAATACCTCTGAATCAGGAAGATAATCAAGCTCCACAACCAACATTGAAGTGGAAGGTATGATCAACAACCAAACCATTACTATTTTAATTGATTTAGGAGCTAGTCATAGTTATATAGACCCTAAGATGGTGGAATCTTGGTTGGTGCAGCTGGCTACTGGAGCCAAAACAAAAGTCAATGAGATGGTTAAGTCATGTCTTATGGACATGAATGGACTAAGCACAAGGAAAGATTTGAACATCTTGCCTTTAGGATCTTGTGACTGCCTAATTGGTATGGATTGGTTAGACCAACACCATGCCATCTTAGACTATCGTAACAAGGAATTCACTTTCCTAGATGAGGAAGGGAATCAAAGAGCAGCCCAAGGAATTCCTAGGGCAGTGACTATCAAATAAATTTCAGCAATGAAGTTGAAGAAATGTTGCAGGAAAGGCTGCCAAACATTTGCAGCCCATATGGAGGAAGCATCTAAGGATAAGGTGCCAAATTTGGAGGATCATGCAATCCTGGAAGATTTTGAAGATGTGTTCAAGGAGGTACCAAGACTACCCCCAAAGAGAGATATTGATTTGTATATAAATTTAATGCCTAGAGTAGCTCCAATGTCAAAGAATCCTTACAGGATGAGTATGTTATAACCCTATAATTTATAGGATCAACTGGTGATTATGATTTTATTCCTTTAGTGTTTTTAGCTAGCAGATATTGTTGTATTCTAAAAAGAAAAAGAAAAAGAAGCGAAAAGAAAAGAAAAAGAAAAAATGAGAAAAATAAAAGAGGGCAAAAAACAAAAGAAAATGGATAAAAGCCCCATGAAATGACAATGACTTGATCCATACAGTTTAAACATATCCAGGTCTTTTAAATTTAAGTATCTAGGATTAGTGAATAAGCTTGGCTAAATTTTCTAACCTTAGCCAAGTAATCAGGTTAGTCAGTCAATAAATTTGACCAAATAGTCTAATCTTGGTCAAATAGCCCCTAGGTAGAGTATTTTCTTAGTCGAACAGTCTAAGTTGGGCTAAAGGTGAAAATGAGTAGGTTAGGACATAGGTTAGACAGTTTCCTTTCAATAAAATATGTAAGATGATCGATCAAAAATGCATGATTTTTTATGATGAAATGTTTTTATAACCCCATGGTGATAAAAAGCAAAAGAAGCAGTGCACAAAACCCATAAAAAGTCACTAAGCCTAAGTTCTGCATCATATATTGAATTACACCCTAGATATTAAAGATCGGGCCTAGATCTATGACTGAGTTGTGGGCGCCCAAATCTACAGATCAAAAAAGAGTCCATNNNGACGGCTCTAAAAATATTTCGGACCCCTCCCCGATCATTCAACCTTTAACGATTGGGGGGGGGGTCCAAAAAGGTAATTAAAAGGTGCACTCAGATCCACGATCATCCTGCCAGCGCATAAATCAATGATCCACAAGAGTTTCCAGACCCCCCAACCATTATTTTAACGGGGGGGTCTGGCATGATGGTTAAGGAGTGCACTTGAATCAATGACTAATATAGATTTGTTTAGATCAACCATTAGCCATTGATCCTGGACTCCCCAAACTTTTCTACTTTTAAAGGCAGGGGGGTCCAGAATGAAGCTATGTCCAGGAGGGCCCCATCCTATGTGGCATTATCTTGTTACATCCTACCTCACCACTCCAAAATTTCCACTGCCTATCATTCTTCCAACTCACCACTGCCATTCATAATTGTCACACCCCAAAACATCCATTGCAAATCCCATTTCGTTAGCATGTCCCCTCCAACTAACCATTACAGGTCATATCCATTCCATTCATCTCCCAATCGCCTTTCTGCACGTCAATCATTATCACATGTCATATGTCCTTCACCTTACCCTCTCATGATCTAAATGAATCATTGGCCATTTATGACTGGCCACATACCTGTTTTTCATCTGACCTGTCCTTTTTTGCCCAACGGATACCCATTCACTCAAATTCAACCTCATTTCGGTCAGTTCCCATTCCATTCACACTCCCTGCATATCAAAGACTCGTTTTCCTTCACCTCTACAACACCTCATCCAACCATTGTTTTTCTCCTACTAACGTGTGTTCAATGTACAGGTATCGGTGGAAATCAATGGCACCCAAAAGCAAAAAGTCAAATGTGGAGGAAAATCCTTTTCTCCCACCGGATCTCGTTAGCAGACAAAGACTACTTGATTTCAGAAACCAGGTCTGATTTTGATTTTTTTGAGCTACATTCATGGTTTAAAGACACCTTCATTGATCAGAGCGATGAAATTGGGCTCTGGAAATCAAATTTCCCCCCGTATATTTTTCCCTAGATCTATCATTTCCCTGAATTCGCTCTCAAATGCTAAGCACACTACCTCCCTGATCAGAGAACCATAGTGTCTTCGACTGGAGAAACCTTTTTCCTAATTACACCCGAGGCCATTGATCAAATGATGCAGGTACCCACAGTTGAACCCCGTTCTCCCCTTACACTTGAAATTCTGACAGAAATGTATCAAAACTTATCATTTCCCCAAAGAGCATAAATCTTTGAGCTTTTCATCCCTCAAGACGCCCAATTCCCTAAAAGGAATCCTCCCTACCATTCTTCCATATTTTCCGAAAGGGGAAACCAGATTATCTCCACACTGTGTTGCTTTCTCGGTTACTTCTCAGATGAATGGGTGGATGAACCTATCTTAGGTTTCCTATCCATTTTCTATGTTGAAGAGAAAGTTGCCACCCATTTCGACTACATCGGTTTCTTGGCCGAGAACCTGAATGACCAGATGGAAAATTTCCCTACAAAAGGGATGTTCTGGTATTCTTCAATACTAGCCTATATGCTCATGCTCTATCAAGTGGACAAATTTTCTTTTCACGTGCAGAAGATGGACAAGGAAGGAAAACCTCAGGCAGTCACTTTATAGGTGTCACTGCTCAGGAGAAGCTCCACTGAGTTCACTTTTAAACAATTCATTGAGTTGTTTTATCACCTAGTTGTAGGCATGCTTAGTGGAAGACCTGAGTTGAGGATAAATGAGGAGATCCAAAGAGTTCTGCACATTTCGTATCTTGCAAACACTGGGGACTAGTTTCTATACCATAATCACACAGAAATCAGAGTGTATGGGTGTGAACTAGCTCCATACAAGTTGCCCAAGTATGTGCCTGTTCGAATATTCACACTAGACTATATTTGTCAGATGATGAACTCAGATGACATCCATTTTGTGTCTCTAAATAAAAAACAGCAGATGAGGATCAAAGGGCAAATAGGACCGTTTATCTGTAACAGTCGAGCTGTTGGGGAAGAGGCAGATAAATTATTGAAGGAAATGAAATTCAACACCATTTTTATTTGGCGATATGACCCCAATGGGATTGTTGCAGATATTAGATCCAAGAACGAAAGTTCACCTTATGCCCACACCCTCAAACCAGAAATTGAAAAGTATGTGAACTAGACAGAGTGGGAAGAAAACACTCTGGTAGATACAAAGCCATGGGAATCTCCTTCAGTCTCTTTTTCACTGACTACCACTCCACAGGTACCCAAGGAAAAAAGGCCAAGAAAGGATGATTCACCTTCAATCGTTGAGGTATCAATAGAAGATTTTCAAGTATACAGCAAGAAACCCAAAACCACTCATGCAACTCACATGTCTGGTGAGGAAGAGTCCTACTCTACCACAGTGATTGAAAGAAGACAACAAGTGGTGTCAACTTCTTCTTCAAAGAAGAAAATAGAGATAGTTTTGACCACCCAAAATCCACAAGGATATGTACCTCTAAGAATTTTTGAAAAATATGAAATGATTAAAAAGAAGAACTAGACGCTGACCAATAGCACCTACTCTCAGTTTTGGAAGCAAACTTCCACAGCACAACATCAATTGTTGTCAGCCTTTGACAGAGAGAAAGGAAGAATGCATCTAGCATTTCTGCAAGCACAGGTATCTCAACCCAAAGAGATCACTAATTACAAGAGTTCAACTATTGTTTTTGAAACCAAACAAGTCCATCCATCTAACCAGATGGACTTGCACAGACAGACTGGAGAAATGGTTTTCTCCACATTGGCACATGCTTCCTCTACAACAACAAAGTTACAGATGTCTTTAAGCAATGTTTAGAAACAATTGAAGTTGGAAAAGATATCCTCTTTTGCAAAGGATAACAGAATAAAATCCTTAGAGGAGTTGGTGCTCAAGATTGGGTATGATCCCTCAAATGTGAAAGAAGTAGAGGAAATGTTGAAGAAAAAGAATGCTGACGTTGTATCTTTGAGAAAACAACTGAAATTTCCACCGACAGAGGATTCACAAGCTAAAGAAATATTCGAGGCAGAAAACAAGAAAGAAGAATTGTTGAAACTTATCATGCAGCAGAACGCACAGCTCAAGGAAATGGAGGCAGAGTTGGAAAAGTTATTGAAAGACAAGGAACAATCGACCCCGATGGAAGTCATTCCATTGAGTGCAGTTCCCATCGTAGAATTCAGTACAACAGTTTTTCCAACAACCACTATAGCATAAATTCCATCAGCAGCTCCATTGACAGCACTAGAAAAATTGTGGAGCTAGCAAAGTCCATGGAGGAAATGACTCTGCAGGGAATAGAGATCAATAGGCTGAAAATGGAGATTGAAAGTCTACAAGAACTCAAGTCTTCTTTCCAAACAAGATACAATATTGAGAGACAAGTATCAAAGAAACTCAAGTAGGAAATACAACAACTTCATAAACAAACAGTGGCAGGCAAGACATTAGCAGAGGCTAAGGAAAATATATGGACAGATATCTCGAAATCCATAAATGAAATTTGGCCCATGGTTCAAATCATGTTTGAGAAACATGATATGGTGTTAAAGAGTAGGCAGGCCATTGACAAGATAAGAACAGATTTGGGTGAGATGCCCTCGACAGCCAACGAGATCATTAAGTTTCTGAACTCAAAAACCAAAGAAGAGTTGGAAGAACTGAAAGTCGAAGACAAAACAGAGACTATCCTCGAAGTAAAAAGAGTGTTGACTAAAAAGGGATTAATGTTGCAGTTGGAGGAAAAGGCTCAGAACATGGACATGGGAGTTTAGATATTTTTTAGCAAGATTGAAGCCTTACAGAAAAAGGGTCTTCCTGATCTATGTGTCCTAAATGATAAATTAATGACTTTGTTCGATTACAAGAAAAAAATCGCCACCATGGCCAAAGACAGTGCCAAGTTTTCGGGGATACAGGGCAGCATCACGGGCAAAGTGTTCTTGGAGATTCTGTAGCATGACCTCAGCATACAGCATGAAATCAAGTACATCTTCCTCATCAAGACAACTTTTTCTTAATACACCGAGATGGACGAAGTCTACCGCCGTCTATTGAAAGTTACCATCCCAAGCACACAAAGATGGAATGAGTTGTGTGAATTGACTGAGTAAAGGTAAAGCCTCGTCCAGCACAGTTAAAGGCATCTGAATGACTCACCAACAGTCTTCCCCAAAATCAGCATGAGATATTCGACACATCGTCATTAGTTACTGCATTTTTGCATCTTGTTAGCTAGTTAGTTAGACTCGGACTCTATCACGTCATGATCATTAATGAGATGGTCATTTGTAACTTTTATTATAAATATTTCCAACTTAGAAGTATTGAGGGTTGTTGATCTTTATGCCCAAGCAATCTCTAATCGCTGTAATATTTATAGAAAGGTTATTTTAGTAATACAAAGAGAAGTTTCACAGGATTCCTGTGTGTTAATTGTTGGTGAAGTTTCCTTTGTCTGCGTAAAAAAATTTCCTTCTCAGTTATCATATTGTCTTTCTAAATCTAATATTTAAAAAAAGTTAAAGTTGCAGAATTTGTCATTGTGTACCCTTTTCTTAATCTTTTGTAGATTTAAATGTTTTTCTTCTGATGTTATAACAAAGAAATTCTTAAATGCTTTTTTGTTTTAACTGATATCTCACCTTTTTCAACAATACACCATTTTATTCCTAAAGAATCCAACATTAGCACTATCTCACCCTGTAAAATGAATCTTATAAAAGCTATCTTTAACCTCTATATTTTTAAAACAGACCCCATAGCCCAATGGAATCATAAGTGATATTCAGCCATTTCATTTAAAAACAATGCAAACAACTCGATTATATTCTTTTTAGCTAGCCTAAAATCTTGAAAATCCAAATAAATCTAAAAATCACAAAGAGATCCCTCTTTGAAAGTGGTAGGTGTTGGGCCTGAGATATGGTCATTTTCATGACATTATTATACACTTTTTTTCATATGTACATATGCGTTTTTCATCTTTCAAAGGAGCTTTTTGAAGAATTTTATGATAAAATGGTATAATCGTCATAAGGTACGTGTAATTCATGTTTTATGATTAAATCAAATTTAATTCATCATGTTTTATGGTTTCCAAGAGTTAATTCATGTTTTTATGCTATTACAGGGCAAAATGCACCATGTTTCTTGATCCGACACTTGATCCAGCACTTGTTCCGATACCCGATCTGACACTCATTCCAACACCCAATATTGCACAAAAATGCAAGGCGAGTTTGCGGTTATGGTATTGGAGGCCAGTGATGGACAAATAGAGCACATGGGTTTTGTTTATCATCACCCCCTCCAGCTACTAAGCTCAAGACAACTCGATTTCAGTTGTCCAAAGAGGGAGATTATTGTGTTCCTCTGTTTTGTTAGTTAGGGTTGCATTTATTGTATTTTGCCAAATTTAGAGGTGGTTTGACCTTCCTATGGTCGACCACTTGGTTTGTAAATCTATAAATACTACCATGATGGTCATTAGATAGTTAAGCAAGTAGAATAGCCATCAGATTCGAGATAAACGCGTTGTACTCAGTTTTTTATTTTTCACATTGCCAGAAGAGTGCCAGAACTGCATTTTTAACTTTCATTGTGAATTCGGCCTATTGAAGTCCATGGTGTGCTTGTAGAGGGTAGCCACGACTTGCTAGGGGGCCCACCAGCAGTATGGTGATTGTTCTTATGTTTATTTACGCATTTTATAATATAAATTTATCTTTCTTATTTCCTGTATGTACATGTTTTTATTTAATTAATTAATTTGATGTAGCTCACTGTTTTACTTCTCTTTTCCAGGTTAGATGATGATATGTAATAGGATGCGTTGATTTGATAGACTAGGAACAAGCTTGCAAGTCTCTTTACTAATTCCATGTGCAATTAAAAAGTATGTCTCTTTACTAACCCTCATATGCAGTTAAATGTTAAATCTTTCTTTCTTTTACAATTTTACAGTCAAGTTTAGAATAGATTTTCAATTAGAGCAGAACATAGTTTTAATTTGGGTTTTCTTTGACAGGGATGTTGATGGATGGATAGATTTAATTCTTGTTCTTAGTTTGCTTACTTAAGTTTTAGATAGATTTTGTTTGCTTCATTATTGGTTAATGTAATTGTCAATTTACTTCTTCATATCATAGTTTAATTTATGTTTTTAATTCATCATAGATTGAATGATTAGAATAGACATAGCATAGTTTCCCTTTACGCAATTTCCTTTTGTAGATTAAAATGCAATTAAATCTCATTATGTTGTTGATGGTTTATACATGAATATGCAGGGTATTTAACATTACTTTTATCATGCCTAATTTTTCATTGGACTGTTTACTTCACACCTTTCATTTTGCCATTGAAATTAGTATTGATCTTATAACATTAGAGTTGTCCTTTGTTGTCAAGTGTCATCGAGATATCATCCATCACCACCGAAGTCATTCACACAACCACCAGCATTGCATTTGAGTGTTGCATAGATTAAATATAGTTTCTTGCTTTTGTAGATTAGAAGAGATAGTTTCTTGTTTTCATAAGTTTAGTTGGTAGTCTTTCTTGTTTTCAATAGAATAGATTTCCTTTCATGCATTGCATCAAGCATTTACATTTCTTTTCATGCATTAAAAATAAGTTTTGCATTAGGCATTTAGTTCACTTGCCTCTTAGGCTAGATAGTTGTTCAATGAGAAGTATTTGCTTACCTGTCCCTTTGCTTTAGTAGGATACACAGTTGTCTTTTCTTACTTGTCTTTTGCTTTAGTAGGTTAGGTAGGTGTCTTTGCTTACTTGTCTATTTTCTCTAATAGGTTAGATAGGTTCTTTTTCTTGCTTATTTGTAGGTTGGAAAGTTAAAAGTAGTTTTCTTTCATCATTTGCGTAGTATGCTTAGTAGTTTACCTTTGCTTATTGTCATGAACTAGTTTGCTTACATAGGGTTTTACTTGCTTTCTTAGGAACTATCCATCAACCCTTGGCCCAAAAGTACTTAGGTTACCTAGTTTCATTGTGCTTAGTAAGGTTTTCTCATTAGATAGTTTTTCTTGAGTAGATCAGCCTTAGATAGTTGCTTTCATTAGTTATATTATACTCCTACCAACCTTTTACCTTTGGCATATATTTTGCTACAACTCTAAGTTTACTTACCCTAGGTTGACAATTTAATTGAGGGTAGTTTAGTGTCTTTTTTAGTACATATAAATCACCTAACATTTTGGCGTCATTGTCGAGGAGTTGTCTTAAGGTAAGAAGTAATTAGGAATGATATCATCCTTAGACCTTATCATTAGTTTGGTGGCGGGGGAACTTTAAGACGAAAGGTAAGAACCTGTGCATCTGCTATAGCAGGTTCCCCCAAACCTAGTAGTAGTTTTTCTTTTTGTTTGCTTTCATGAATAGACCTAGGAATCAAATGGTCGTTTTTCTTTTTGTTTTTTATTTCTTTCATGAATAGGCCTAGAGACCCATAGGATAGATACATTAAATCAAAATAAGACCTTTCAACCAAGGTTACTTCCAATCACTTTGGGGGAAGGAACGTTCTGCTTATAAAATCCGCAGATCGATACCGAAAAATAGGAGCTAGCTCAACCCAAAGAGATAAAATAGTATCTGAAGGTACTAGAATAGGGAGCACTATAGAACAATAAAATGAAGCATCAATCATATTAGGACATGAGGAAAGACCACTCGAGTCTTCCACGGAACCAAACAATACAACCTTTTCTTTTATACCACCAACAGGGGACTCTAATTTTAAGGATATCATAGACCCTAAACAGGTGAATCTTTTGTTTGGTAACTCAACCAATTTAATTATCTCTCAAATTGACACAGAAAATTTGGCACCGATAATCTCAACCGGCTCGAGTAGAATCCCAAACATCCAATCAGTAGGAAGACCTTTTCATCAAAGAGAAACTTTGTTTCCTTCAAAGATAAAACCACTTAGGTACTCTCTTTTTGGAAACCAAGCCAATATGGGTGATCAGGAGAACCATAACAATGTAAGACACAGGGAGGAAGAAGAATTGGGAAACCAAATTGAAACTACCTTCGAATTTCTGATTTTAGACACTACTCCAAATGTCAACATGAAGAATATTCCTCTCTCAACACTGCCTACCTTTTATGGTAAAAACAGTGAAGACCCAGACACCTTCCTATTTGAATTTGACATCTTGTGCAAGAGCTACAACTATGTGCAAGATGCCTAGAAATTAAAACTATTTATTACCACCCTCAAAGACTCTGCATTAAGATGGTTCAGATTCCAATATTAGGTCTTGGGAATCCATGAAAGACATATTTCTTAAGAAGTACCAAGACTACTACAAGACCAAAGAGTCTCGTAATGACATATTTAAAGTACAACGGTTAGAAGATAAGACCCTTGAAGACTATATGGAAAGATTTGGTTATATCTCCCAGAAGTCAAAATACCATGACCTCCCAGAGGATGCAGTTAGGGCTCTGTTCCTTAAGGGAATTTCAGAAGAATATTTAGATATGCTTAACCTGATGGAATCAGGTGATATTTCTCATAAACGATTTGCTAAAATATGTGAAATGTGTAAAAACTACTCAAGGAGTAGAGCCAAAATAGGAAATAATGTTCGAGACCCTTACAATAGAAGCTTAAAACCAGTTAGCTCAGGTGGAATCACGAGAGCAGAGATACAAAAACTTTTAGAAAACTTTAAGACTGACATCTTAAGCACAATAGGTTCCTAGTTGGATACCCTTAAACTCAAAAAGAAATAGGAGGAGGAAAATGCAGCAATGAGCATATATTGCCCAAGATGCAGGAGGAAGCATTCCTCAAGGGAGTGCCCACTAGATAACATTTTTGTTTGTGGCTTCTGTACAGAAGACCATGTGACTGAAAAATTTCCATCATTGCCTGGTTTATTATCCATCTATAGGAGTGGAGACCCTGGGGAGTCTTCTTATGCACCTAGGAGGCCATGGAAGCCTAGGAATCAACCCACATCCCCGGATCTACAGTCTCAAGTTCCACCCTATTATCAACAACAACAGTGGAACTCACCAAGTTGGCAAAACTTATCCCACAACAGCAACCGCAACAATTTCAAAATGAAAGCTCCCCAAAGCTAACACTATTACTGGCACAGCCAATGTCGAATCCCAATAAGAAGCCCCCTCAACCTCTTAACAATGTTGAGATGTATGCCTTCTCGACATATATCATTACTCATGTTTCATTATAGGAAATTCAACTAAGATCGGGAAAAGTTCTAGATAGGCAGAGACCTTCAGTAGTCATCTAGGAAGAAGAAGAAGAAGAAATCACCAAACAACCCATGGATGACACTAGGTGGGAAGATGTTATTATCTCGAAGAATCAAGAACCCAATATTCCCCAAAAAGAACCTTCACAGATTACGAAGGTCCCTCCTTATCGAGACCAATTGGTAATCGAGAAACCTACCACCCGACCAGAATTTGACATTTTGAATGAATTGAAAAATATTTGTGTCAAGATTCCTCTTCTTCAAGCCATTAAAGACATTCCAATCTATAGTAAGGTAGTCAAAGAATTGTGTATTAAGAATCCAGGTAGGAAGCAAAAGGACCCCCCTACAGTACATTTGGTAGGAGGACTCTCTGAGTACATATCAAAACAGCCAAAGCTAGCAAAGTATGGGAATCCAGGAAACCCCGTAGTGACCATAACCATTAAGGAGGTCTCCATTGGAAACACTCTCATAGACCTAGGGGAATCCATCAATGTTATGACTGCTACTACCTTGGAACAATTACAGTTACAACCTCTTCTTTGGCCTACCCCAACCATTTTAGAATTAGCAGATAAGACTAGGGTTATACCTGAGGAGATTTTAGATGATGTCATGGTTACTTTAGCCTCATGGGAGTACCCAATAGATTTTCTTGTCATTCATTCAAAGGATCGTGCCCGAGGCCATCCCATTATTTTGGGAAGACCTTGGCTAGCCATAGCCAATGCATTTATTAGCTGTAGAAAAGGAGAAATGACCATCTCAAATGGTCTCTCTATCTAGAAGCTCACAATTTACCCTCCAGCTCAACCTATTATGGAAAATCTATGGTGGCTTGAATGTCCATATGAGAACAAAGAATGGGAAGAACTTGTATTTCCTAGTGACCGCACTTCAGGAGCATACACCAGAAAATGTGTTAAACCAAATCATTTCTGCTATTACATGTGTGGATTTTCCACAGTCTTTTCCCCAATTTTCGTACATGTTTGTGGAAGAATTCCAAGAACAATTAGATCCATCCATTTTGTATTCAACATCTTTTATTTTCAAAATAGATGAGTCTTCCATGTCTTATACTATGCCCTACGAGATTAGTCCAGCGAAATTTTTACATATAAACTATGAGCTAGATATAGACCAACAGAAACAATTAGTAGATATCCTTAAAGAACAATTAGGAGCATTTGCCTAGGAACACACTAACATGAAGGGTGTACACCCTGACACATGCATCCATCATATATACACCTAAGGGGAAGTAACACTTGTTAGGCAACCCCAGAGAAGGATGAACCCAACACTCAAAGACATAGTCAAGGAGGAAATCCAAAAGTTGTTAAATGTTGGGTTTGTCTATCCCATCTCCGAAAGTAAGTGGGTATCCCCGCTTGTAGTGGTTCCAAAGAAAGTGACCGGGAAATGGAGAATTTTTGTTTATTTCCGGGAACTCAACAAGGCCACTCTAAAAGACTACTTTCCTCTTCTTTTCATTGACCAAGTTCTAGATACCTTGTCTGGAAAGAAGTATTTTTCCTTTCTAGATGGGTACAACGGGTACAATCATATTCTTATAGCACCTGAGGACCAGGACAAGACTACCTTTACTTGTCCTTGGGGCACCTATGCCTATACGATCTTACCATTTGGATTGTGTAATGCCCCTGCCACTTTTCAATGAGCAGTACTAGGGATATTTGTCGATCTTATTCATGATTGTGTGGAGGTCTACACAGATGACTTCATAGTCTATGGAAACACTTACCAAGAAGCCTTAGACAACTTATAAAAAGTCCTCATCAGATGTCAGGAAATGAACCTATCTCTAAGCCATGAAAAATGCAAAATATTGTTAACTGAAGGAGTGGTTCTAGGACATCATGTTTCATATGAAGGGATAAAAGTAGATCCTGAAAATATTGAGGTCATTGTCAAACTTCCACCCCACAAGACCTAGAAAGAGGTAAGAATATTTCTTGGACATGTCGGATATTACCGGTAGTTTATTGAAAATTTTACAAAGATTGTTGCACCTATGTTTGGATTATTGATAAAAGATGTTGATTTTGTTTGAACTGAGCATTGTCAAACTGCCTTTGAAACCCTGAAAGCCAAGCTGTTTGTGGCACCAGTTCTTAGAGGGCCCAATTGGGCTCTCCCATTTCATATATCCATTGATGCCTCTGACATTGGAATCAGAGGGGTATTAGGGCAGAAAGACGACCAGCAGTCCTATGCCATTTATTTTATAAGCAAGAACTTGTCCCCTGCCAAGTTGAACTACACAGTCACTGAGAAGGAATTCTTGGTAGTTTTTCATGCTATTAACAAATTTTGTTATTACATTACAGGTTATAAAATATTTGTACACACCGACCATTCTGCCATTAGATTCCTCATGAATAAACCTATAACTAATGGTTGAGTGACTAGGTGGCTCTTATTATTGCAAGAATTTAATATTACTGTACTTGACCAACCTGGAAAGGATAATGTAGTAGATGACTTTTTTTCTCGAATAAAGAATGAGGATGAAGACATCCCTGTAGATGATAGTTTCCCGGATGAGCATCTCTTTTCCCTTTCTATCAATACCCCATGGTTTGCAGATATGGAAAACTATCTGGCTACTAGGAAACTACTGTCTCATTTGTCACCTAATGAAAAGTGGAAAATTATTACACAGAGTGCTAATTACTCTTGGGTTGCTCATGATATTTTTTGTACAGGTCCTGAATTGATTATTCGTAGATGTGTATAAGAGGACGAGGTACTTGAAATACTATGAAATTTTCATGATGGACCATGTGGTGGCCATTTCTCTGACAAACGTACAACATATAAGGTGTTACATTCAGGTTACTATTGGCCTAGCATTTTCAAAGATGTTGCTAAGTATGTGAGAAGTTGTAATAGTTGCCAAAGGATAGGTAGACCTATGTCAGTTGACAAAATGCCTTTACAGGCCCAAGTTATGATAGAACCCTTCGAAAAATGGGCCCTCAACTTTGTAGGACCAATTTCACCCATGTCCCATAGGAAGAACTATATCTTGGTTTGTACGAGCTATGTCACCAAATGGGTAGAGGCAAAATCCCTATTTAGGGCCACAGAGAAGTCTGTTGTCGAATTCATCTATGAAGACATCTTTACCCGCTTCAGTGTCCCTCGTGAAATTGTTACTGACCAAGGCACTCAATTCACTTCCAAGCTGATGAAAGAGATAACAGAGAAATATGGGATTAAACATTGTAAATTTTCTCCATACCACCCATAAGCCAATGGTCAGGTAGAATCCACAAACAAAGTTATGGAATCCATCTTGACCAAGATTGTTCAGTTACATTACCGAGATTAGGTTGATAGGCTCCCAAAGGCTTTGTGGGCATACCGAACTACCTGGAGAAATACCACTGGGCATACCCCTTATGAGCTAGTGTATGGGAAACAAGTAATTTTACCAATAGAATTCCAAGTAAGGACCTTTCGTATTGCTGCAGAGTTAGGATTGAACCTGGATGAGGCTCAAAAGTAACGAGATCTACAACTAAATGAGTTGGATGAAATCAGGCAAGATGTCATCCAATGAATGATATTAGTCTAGAAGCATAGGAGCAAGTGGCATGACAAGTTTATTAAGAAACACTTCCAGCCTGGTGATTGGGCTCTGTCGTTTGATTCTCGATTCAAAAACTTCAAAGAAAAACTTACCACCCGTTGGTTGGGCCCTTACGAGGAAGACACTGTATATGACAATGGAGCTGTAAAAATTAAAACAATTGATGATGGACAAGTCTCCTTTGTGGTAAATGGACACCAACTTAAATTTTTTCATAAGCCCATTTTCATTTTCAGAGAAGATTTTCTACAGGTCATGTCAGCTAACAAGGCATTGGCCTTAGTAGGTGGGGAAGTCCCCCCTTGTCCTTGAAAATTTTTCTCAGTTTCCTACTGTATATATGTAAATATTTTTTTCATTTTGTTAATAAGGTAATTCTAGAGGTTTATGTAAGTATTTATTTCACCAGAAGTACACAGTTTCAATAATCTTTTTTCAACACATTGTTATACTTGAATTTTGTGTTTGCTAAAAGCATCAAATGAATATTGACTTACTGTAATTAGCTATGTTTTTTAAAACATTCTCATTTTTTTAAGGCATTCTAAAGCAGTTGCTCTTGAAACTCTTCACCACTGTATAAGGAAGTGATATCGTAACTATCAAGCCTAGAGCTCTCTCATACAGTTTTTCCAAGAAACCTGAATAAGTAAGTCAAGTGTCTTTATCAAAGAGTAACAAGGAGGTCTAATTAGTAGTTAGCCATGGAAACATCACAATAACTACAAAGGAAGAAAGTAAGTTGAGCCTGGAGATACATTTTTGTTCTTTCTCAATGGTACCATCCACTACACAATAAATAGCTTGATTATATCATATCTTTAGACAGGACATGTCCGCTTAAGTACCCCTTACATTAGGACAACCACTAATAATATAACAGAAATTCATCCTCTAACATAAATACCATCCCAATTAAAAATAAAAAGAAAGAAAAAGTTGTTTCAGATCTGTTCCCCCATCTTCTTGCATAAGCAATCTTATACTAACATCTTAAAGGATGGAGGGCCAATCTCTGAGGGTTTTAGAGGCTAACCCACCAAGATACTGAACAGGTTTACTGGCAGCGGGTACCAGCCTGTGGTATGACTAGGTAAACCCGCTGGAGTACTAAATAGGCTTGCTGGCAATGAGGCATTCTACCTAGCGAGGATGATAATCTAACAAAAATAAATACTAAATATAAACTTGTCTTGATGTACGACATTACTTGCAGACAAAGCTAACATGGAGTATGTGTGGTTAAGTTAAGGTTAATGAATCTCATAAACTTTCCATTGGGAAATGGCTCTAAGACTATCTTGAAACTGTCTTTCCTACCTCTTCTTATCTATATATAGGATCTCTTATCCTATAGGTGGGGCCATCTTCTAACTGTCTCATCAGAACAAACTATGAAATTTTATCTTTACACTTGACATACTATAAATCTTTGGCTTTTGGGGGATACTGACTAGTTTCCTATACTTTTGATTGTGAGGTGTCACAATACTTAGGTGTGGGGGAGGGGTTCATGAGCTAACAAATGATCATTTCCTAGAGAAAAGAGTCTTTGCAAGAATTTTTGTATTATTACCATGATACAGGTTATTACATTGATAGTCATGTTATTTTTAAATGCTTAACTCCTGTGTGCTATACATTACTGAACTCATGCTTAACAGACCACTCTTTATTGGTTAATTAATAGACCACTCTTTATTGGTTATCTTCCATTACAAGTTGCATAATGTAGGTTTGACAATACATGTTTTATGCTTGCTATAACCCGTTCATTATAGGTTTTGACATTATATGTCATATGCAAGAAGAATGAGTGAGCATGGAGCACTCTGCCTCTGCTCATTAACCACTATGGTTGTCAAAAACACTTCAAAATTGCAGGTTTTCCATTATAAGAAGTGAAAATGCACTTAACACAAGAGTACCAGATGAGGTGTCGTATGAGGTGTCGTTTGAAGTGCCATTTGAAGTGCCATTGAATTGCATACCAGTAAATGTCCTAGATTCCAGGTAACCAAAATTCAATTATACTCAAGTACATTAGTTGCAGGCATTGATTAAAAGATGCTTCATATGGTTATGATCAAATGTCCAAGTCAAAAGACTTGGACATTGATCTAAATACGCACCAATCCATTGCTCCCAAGCTTGCCATCGAATTTGAATTTCCCACACATGGCATCTCGCATGCACATGTGGGCAACATACTCCACCATAAGAGCATCCAAAATCGGGTTGGGCACTCTATTATTTCATTTTCCCTTGCCATTTTCTCTGCCCTGCATTTAGTAATCGCGCCCAACCTTTGCCAAATTCGCCCTCTGTTCTAATCACACTCAAATTGTGCTAGACCCATGCCATCTCTTGTTCTGTTCGCATCCTTGCTTGGTAAAATTCACCCTATGTTCCAATCGCACTCAGACCATGCCCAATCTGTGTCATTTCTTGGCTCGATTTCTCCCTTGCTTGGTGAATTTAAAATCTGTCACAATTCCTAAGAGATATGAACCCTCCTTCTATGCATACTTGTTTTCCATTCCAGAATTCGCACAGTGCAGGGAAGTGTTCTTACATGCTGGCTGGGGGCCATTTCTGTTTAGTTTGCAAGGCCATGATGGTAGTCTTTCTATGCAATTTGTAGTTGGTTTTGATGGAAAGATAGCACATGTAGGGTCTCTCAACTTTGTATTCATAGAAGAGTCAATTGTTGCTGCAACAAAACTTCCAAGAATGGGAGATAGGTGGTTCAAGAATCATCAATTGTCACGCTCAAGTTACAACTGGGTGTTTAAGCCTGAATTCAAGAGAATTTCCAGAGTGAAAGGGTGTGCTAAGGAGTGGATAAAGCCAGAATTGGTCAATCCCCTCATCGACATCACACGGTTAATTACATGCGAAGGTAGATACTCCATCTTCAAAGCTTGTCACTTTAGATTGTTGGCTCATTTTCTGTTCAACAAACCCTTGAACTTTCCCTTTTATTTTCTCAAAATCTTGGAGAAGATGTCCTCTCAATTGAGGAAAAATGTGACCAACCCCCACAATAGTATCTTCCACCACGTTTTGATCAAAATCCTCATTCTTACCGAACTAGAGAAACAGGGGCAAAATTGGGATGCCTTTATCTACCAATTTGCAAACCCCCACTTGACAGTGAAGACCGGAAAAAAGCCACTTAGCCTAAAAACTATCTCTCCATCCAAGCCTCACTCTCCAAAAACTCCAAAATCCCTTGCACAAACCCTCTCTTTGTCGGAACAATACCAAAAGCTTGTTGATATTCCTACTTCTTCATCGGGGAAAAATACCAAAAACAAAGACCAAAAGAAGCCTATTGTTGACCCCCCAATGCCTTCATTTTCTCTTGATCCTACACCTAAGAAGCCCCAAGAAGTAATGCAACAAGACTTTCCCATTATTCCCACAAACAAGAGGGGAGCCAACCAATTTGGTAAGGGAACCTTTCGGAAGAGTACCCGGAACATAAGAACCAAGCCTTATGCAAAATCTCCACCTACTTCGGATCCTATCCAAGTATCCTTCGACCTTGAGAGCCCTCATAAGAAAATTAGGTAAGTCTCTGCAGATGGATTAGAGCCACTAAGGAAAACAAAATTAGAACCTACCTCACCTTTCTGATCTCCCATCACTCCTACTTCACCTATGCCCACTCTGGATCCTAAAATTGATGAGTTGTCCACATCCCTCAAAATACCTAAGCCTTCCTTGGAGATCATTGATTCTACCCCAACCATAGAGGAGCTACAAAAGGAAAACCATCAGCTTCTCCAACAGTTGGAAGAGAGGAAGACAATAGATGTACACCTTCATCATGACAATTCAATCCTTCAGGCAAAAGTTAATTCCCTTCAATGGTTGGTCGATGGGATGACCCAATCTAACTACAGCCTGAGAGCACAATTAAAGCAACACAAGAGGCACAAGGCTAAGCCTACATAACAAGAAGGAGAGGCTTCCAAAGCTAATCCTCCTCAACAAGCCTAGTCACAAGGGGTAACTTCTTTTTTGTTTACAGTGGGACCTACAAAATCGTAGGTGTGGGGGTAATGATGGGCCCAAGATATGGTCATTTTCATGACGTTATTATACACTTTTTTCCATATGTACATATGCGTTTTTCATCTTTCAAAGGAGTTTTTTGAAGAATTTTATGATAAAATGGTATAACCGGCATAAGGTACATGTAATTCATGTTTTATGATTAAATCAAGTTTAATTCATCATGTTTTATGGTTTCCAAGAGTTAATTCATGTTTTTATGTTGTTACAGGGAAAAACGCACCATGTTTATTGATCCGGCACTTGATCCATCACTCATTCCGGTACCCGATCCAACACTCGTTCCAGTACCCAGTATTGCAAAAAAACACAAGGCGAGTTGGTAGTTATGGTATTGGCGGCCAATGATGGACAAATTGAGCACATGGGTTTTTTTTATCATCACCCCCTCCAACTACTAAGCTCAAGACAACTTGATTTTAGTTGTCCAAAGAGGGCAATTATTGGCTTCCTTTGTTTTGTTAGTTATGGTTGCATTTATTGTATTTTTCCAAATTTAGAGGTGGTTCGACCCTCCTGTGGTTGACCACTTGGTTTGTAAATCTATAAATACTACCAGGATGGTCATTAGATATTTAAGCAAATAGAATAGCCATCAGATTGGAGATAAACTCGTTGTACTCTGTTTTTTATTTTTCACATTGCCAGAATAGTGTCAGAACTGTGTTTTTAACTTTCATGGTGAATTCGGCCTGTTGAAGTTCGTGGTGTGATTTTAGAAGGTAGCCACGACTTGCTGGGGGGGGCACCAGTAGTCCGGTGATTGTTCTTATGTTTATTTACACATTTCATAATATAAATTTCTCTTTCTTATTTCTTGTATGTACATGTTTTTATTTAATTAATTAATTTGTTGTAGCTCATTGTTTTACTTCTCTTTTGCAGGTTAGATGATGATATGTAATAGGATGTGTTGATTGATAGACTAGGAATAGGCTTGCAAGTCTCTTTACTAATTCGGTGTGCAATTATAAAGTCTCGCTCTCTTTACTAACCCTCATATGAAGTTAAATGTTAAATCTTGTTTTCTTTTACAATTTTACAGTCAAGTTTAGAATAGATTTTCAATTAGAGCAGAACATAGTTTTAATTTGGGTTTTCTTTGACAGGGATGTTGATGGATGGATAGATTTAATTCCCATTCTTAGTTTGCTTACTTCAGTTTTAGATAGATTTCATTTGCTTCATTATTGGTTAATGTAATTGTCAATTTACTTCTTGATATCATAGTTTAATTTATGTTTTTAATTCATCATAGCTTGAATGATTAGAATAGACATAGCATAGTTTCCCTTTATGCAATTTCCTTTCGTAGATTAAAATTCAATTAAATCTCATTATGTTGTTGATGGTTTATACATGAATATGTAGGGTATTTAACATTACTTTTATCATAGCTAAGTTTTCATTGGACTGTTTACTTCACACCTTTCATTTTTCCATTGAAATTAGTATTGAGCTTATACCATTAGAGTTGTCCTTTGTTGTCAAGTGTCATTGAGATATCATCCATCACCACCGAAGGCATTCACACAACCACTAGCATTAGATTTGAGTGTTTCATAGATTAAAGATAGTTTCTTGCTTTTGTAGATTAGAAGAGATAGTTTCTTGTTTTCATAAGTTTAGTTGGTAGTATTTATTGCTTTCAATAGAATAGATTTCCTTTCATGCATTGCATCGAGAATTTAGATTTCTTTTCACGCATTAAAAATAATTTTTGCATTTGGCATTTAGTTCACTTGCCTCTTAGGCTAGATAGTTGTTCAATGAGAATTCTTTGCTTACCTGTCCCTTTGCTTTAGTAGGATAGATAGTTGTCTTTGCTTACTTGTCTTTTGATTTAGTAGGTTACGTAGGTGTCTTTGCTTACTTGTCTATTTGCTTTAATAGGTTAGATAGGTGATTTTTCTTACTTTCTTATTTATTTTTCTTTCATATGGTAGTTTCTCATTGAATGTAGGTTGGCAAGTTAAAAGTAGTTTTCTTTCATCATTTGCTTAGTATGCTTAGTAGTTTACCTTTGCTTATTGTCATGAACTAGTTTGCTTACATAGGGTTTTACTTGCTTTCTTAGGAACTATCCATCAACCCTTGGCCCAAAAGTACTTAGGTTACCTAGTTTCATTGTGCTTAGTAAGGTTTTCTCATTAGATAGTTTTGCTTGAGTAGATCAGCCTTAGATATTTTCTTTCATTAGTTAGATTATACTCCTTCCAACCTTTTACCTTTGGCATATAGTTTTATACAACTCTAAGTTTACTTACCCCAGGTTGACAATTTAATTGAGGGTAGTTTAGTGTCTTTTTTAGTACACATAAATCACCTAACAGTAGGGCTAGCTCCCAGTTTCAAAGCGGTTGGTTAAGGTTACCTCTAATAAATTTCTTCTTACCTCACAACAACCTCTAAGAATTTATAGAGTGATAATATAAATGGCGGCCATATTGGGGACGAACTGAACAAAATTTCCACCCCTTGTTTTCTTTCCCCTAGAACAAAGATGAATTTATTTTTGGAAGAAGCACAAACCCTAAATTTTATCTAGAAATAATGTTCAGAGGTTGTTAAAGTTTGTATATAAATAGTTAAAATCTCCAAAGGAAGAATAAAATCAATAGTTTTGGCTCCCAAACAAATTTATACCAGATCTCATCCTGATCCAAAACCTGCAATAGTAATAGATAACCCCGAAAGACTACTCAGGAAGAAAAATACTGCAGAAATTTCGAGGAGTAACAGCCCACTTCCAAGATCTTTTTCCATCCCAGAAAAGTTAGTTGTTCTTCTAGACCTTGAGCTTGAAATACCCTTTCGAACAAGTCTTTTCAGGACAAAATCTGAGAGTTTTGTCAGTAAAACGGTCTTAGACCAAACCGGTTTTCAGCCGAGTTCCCCTGAGATACTTTCTCCTAGAGCTGAAGTTGATCAATACTTTCACCTCGAGACTGATAAGCTCGAAGACCTAGTCACAAATCTTGGTCAAGTCTTAGACAAACTCCATCTTCAATAGTACGTCGAACTTCCTTTTTTAACTATTGCTACAGATTCTGCTAAACTTACACCAGGTCACTCCATTCCTCCAAGCCCGTTGTCCTCTATATCTTCAAGAATTTCCTCTCCTGTCACACAGGTTGTTGTTCAACATCCTCCACCAATTATGGTGGTAAGATATGCTCCATTGGTATTGGTTGCTCCTTTACATAACTTGCCCCAATATTATCAAACCAGACTCCCACAGTTTGATAGTACTAGTCCCTTGAATGCACAACAACATGTTGACAAAATGAACAATTACTTTGACCTGTAGGAAGTAGATGAAGTTGATGTGCAGATGATATTATTTTCACAAATCCTAACTGGAGAACTGAAAAAGTGGTTCAAAACTTTACATTTTACTACCATTACTGATATTGTTAGTTCTCATCGGACTTTCCTTGACCGGTGGGAGGTAAATAAAAATCCTCTCCAAATTATGTTAGAGTATGAGAACATTAGAAGGAACCAAGGAGAGACAGTGCAGGATTACTGCACTCATTTCAAAAATCTATATAATGTTATCTCGACTGAAATCAAACCACCACAAAGTTTGGTGTTAATAAATTTCCCTGATGGTTTTGACACTGACATGTCATATCAATTAAGGGAAAGAAACACAACAACTTTGGAAGACATGCAAAGAAGTGTCATCAGTGTAGAAGCAAATATTTTGGCTAGAAGGGCCAGGCAGAGAACAAGAAAGAGGGTCACCATCAAAGAAGAACCTTCTACTTCCTCATCAGATGCCAAATTAGATTCTCTCACCAGAGCTATGGAGAAAATGACGGAGAGACTCACCATAACTAACAGGAACCCACATAGGGATAACTAAGTTTCCCCTCAAATCAGAAACCCAAACTTTAGAAGAAATCCACCTCAGATTAGACAGAGAGATCCTAGAGATCAACGGGAACAAAGGGGACATGATCAGCAAATTAAACCACCTTTCCAGGAAAACTATGTTGACGACAGGGAGAAAGTAATTCAGGATTTTGATGATACTCATATAAATTTAATGGGTGATCATGATCACGATCATGAATCTATTTTCCTCACCCAGGAAGAACATGAAATATTTCTCCTTTCACAAATAGAGCTAAATGAGGAAGCTAATAAAACAGAACAGAAAGCCTTTGAGAATGCTATAATGGAGGTTCATAGGCAGTATAACTTGAGGAGTAAAATGACTAACGATAATTCTCCAAAGAAGGCTACTAAAACCAAGAAAACCTCATAAAACCTTCCCAAGAAATCCCCTGGGCAGAATGACGTTGAATATCTTGCGCAAAAACTCCAGAAATTCTTAAGAGAACAAGTCGGACAGAAGTTTCATCAACCATTCAAATAGGTGCACCTTTCCACGGAGTTTCTATTGATAAATAAGAAGTATAGGGTTTAAACAAAACCACCGCTCCTTTCAGCCTTGAAGGGGAACCAGAAAAATTAAAGATTCCCATTCCCCTCTCTGAGCTGATGAACAAGAACACTTACAGGTCTCAGGTGATAAAATATTTAAGTATCAAACCTAATATAGGTACCAAATCCTTGAATGTTGGATCTGTACACCACTCTGACACATTAAACCTTGTCAATGATCAACCTGAGCTCCTGTTTGGTCCTGAAGTTGACAGCTAAACTAATAATGGCATCGTGGCCCCTTTTTACATCAACCTAAATATCTATGATATGATATTACATAACACTATGCTGGATTCGGGTGCCTCTCACAACCTAATGCCCAAAGCCATGATGGAAAAGTTGGAACTCGAGGTCACCAGACCCTACAAATATTTGCATTATTTTGACTCTAGCAAGGTCAAATGTATAGGCCTGATTAAAAACTTATGCATCACCTTGGCTCAAATCTTGGAGAAAATTTTGGTGATGGACATCGTCATGGCAGATATTCCCCCCAAGTATGGTATGTTTCTATCAATGTCTTGGGGAGATAAATTGAGAGGAACCATGCAACTAGATATTTCCTACGATACCATTCCAGTTTTCGGTCAACAGAGAAGACTTTACAAGGAAACATTGATGAAGTATATGGTCAATAGTCAAAAAAAGCCACGCAATTACCCACTATATTTCGCACACTCTAACCTGGATTCTTTTATTCTATATAACGATGGTGATCTTGAAGAACAAATCGCACAACTGGAGGATGATGCACCTGATCCAAAGGATGATAAAGCAGTTTTCGAAGTAAAGAACCCCATGATTGAAGAAAATGAGGAATTTTCAGCAGACTTCTGGAGTATGGACTTCGATGGTGTTGTGATTAAAGAAGGAGTTGGAGCCGGAGTGTGGATGCATAATCACATATCAAAGTACTCCGAGAATCATTCCTATAAATTGAACTTCCAATGTACTAACAACATAGCCGAGTATGAGGCTTTAATGCTCAGCCTGAAATTATTGAAGAAAGTTGGTGCTAAGCAGATAATGGTAAGGGGTGATTCTGAATTAATTATCAAGCAAATAAAAGGTGAGTATGCAACAAAACATCCCAGACTTAGAGCCTATATGAATGTTGTTTTAGATTCTCTTCAATGCTTTAGTGATATTGACTTACAGGTGATGCCTAGGGGACAAAATATACTCGCAGAAAGACTGGCTATGTCAGCAGCTACCTATAAAATCCCTTTTCATCCCACTCACAAGTACATAGTGGAGGTGAAGTGCAGTCCCACCATTCCTAACAACATGACATATTGGCAGGTATTTGGAAATGACGACCAAATTGAAGATTTTCTGCAATGTAAAAATGATTTCGAATGTACAAACATAGATTTAGAAAATGGTGACGAATTTGTAAATAAATCTGTTTTTGAGAATGGCAGTGTAAATACAATATATGCTGAAGAATTCAATGAAAATGATGTAGATTCTGATATCCTGCAGTTGAAAAATAATGTGTTACCTAGAGGTTTAGTTCTGTTGGAAGACTTGTTTGATTTTAACGATGTGGCCAAAAAACCAAAAATTGAAGCTAGTAGTAAAGAGGTTGAAGATTGCAACATAGGAACAGAAGAAAACCCCAAAATGATAAAACTGTCTAAATCCCTGCCACCAGAGAAAAAAATCAAATACATTGAACTTTTTAAGGAATATATAGATGTTTTTTCTTGGGGCTATGAGGACTTAAAATCCTATGACACAAGTATCATACAGCACCGGATTCCCATAAAAGAAGAACACAAATATTTCAGACAGAAACTTAGGAGAATTAATCCCAAGTTGCTTCCCCTGATAGAGAAAGAAATCAAAAAGATGTATGATGCCAAGACTATAGTGCCCTTGAGATTTTCCAAATGGGTTTCTAATCTAGTTTTGACTAGGAAGAAAACTGGCGAGATCAGACTCTATATAGATTTCATAAATATGAACAAAGTATCCCTCAAAGACAATTACCCTTTACCCAAAATGGACCATATTTTACAAAAGGTGGTTGGATCCAATAGGATCTCCTTACTGGATGGTTTCTCTGGTTACAACCAAGTTCTGGTCCATCCAGAAGATCAAGAGAAGATAGCTTTTACCACACCCTAGGGAACCTTCATGTATGTGAATATGCCTTTTGGTCTGATGAACGTTGGGGATACTTTCCAAAGAACAATGGATATTGCCTTTGTGGATGAGACTGGGAGATTTATAGTCATTTATCTGGATGATGTAACTGTTTACTCCAAATCCAATGAATAACATTTTCTCCACCTCAAACATGTGTTTGAGAAGTGCATGAAATTTGGGATTTCATTGAATCCTAAGAAAAGTATTATCGGGTTAGAGGAAGGTAAATTGCTAGGACACATAATCTCAAAAGATGGAATTAAAATAGATCCTATCATGATAGAAGCTATCCATAAGGTGGAACACCCTAGGAACATCAAAGAACTGCAATCTTTCATTGGAAAAATAAATTTCCTTAGAAGATTCATACCAAACTTTGCCGAACTTCTCAGGAATATCACCAATATGTTGAAAAAGGACACAAAAATCAAATGGAACATCGAGTCCAAACAGTCATTTGAGAAGGTGAAACATGCTCTCACCCAAGCCCCAGTTTTGATTAGCCCAGACTATACCAAAGACTTTTATCTTTTCTCCTTTGCATTTGAGCACACTATAGCAGTAGTATTGTTGCAAAAAAACAGTGAAGGGTACAAGCAACCCATAGCTTTTTTCAGCAAATCTTTAAGAGATGCAACATTGAATTATAACATTATGGAGAAACAAGCCTTCGCCCTAGTAAAGGATATAAAATATTTTAGGGTCTATATTCTCCACTCTCACACAATTGCATACGTCCCAAACACAGTGGTTAAAGATATCCTGACCCAGGCTAATCCGGATGGCAGAAGAGGAAAATGGATTGCGGTTATTATGGAATACAACATTGAAATAAAACCTACTAAACTAATAAAAGGACAGGGTTTGGCCAAACTAATGGCTGAGTCTAATTTTCATGCTTTAGATGTTAACTTTTTGGCTGCAGTAGACGGACCGGAAGAGCAGGCGACTCCAAACATAAAAGAGGGATTCTTAAATTCCCCTTGGTATGCAGACCTCATTTTTGTACTCCACAATTTATAGGCTCCTCCAGGTTTGACTAAGACCAAAGCTAGATTTATTAAATTGAAAGCATTGAAATTTTTTATTTTAGAAGGCAACCTCTATTGGAAAGATCCTGGAAGTATCTTGCTTAATTGATTGTTAAAATATGAAGCTGACTAAGTTCTTCAAGATTTTCATGTAGGAGACTGTGGTGGGCACCTGAGCTGGAAGACCAAAACTAACAAGATTCTGAGCGCTGGATTTTACTGGCCTACTCTGTTTGTTGATGTTCACTAGAAGGTTACTTCTTGCCACAAGTGTCATATTTTTTAAGGTAAAAGGAAGCTTCTGCCACTCCCAATGAAACCCATCTCTGTTGAATCTTCTTTCCAACAATGGGGGCTAGACTTCATTGGTGAAATACATCCTCCCTCTTCGGGCCAACATAAATAGATCCTCATAGCCACATACTACTTCTCCAAGTGGATCGAGGTTGTACCATGCAGGCAAGCTACGGACTCTGTCATCATCAAATTTTTAGAAACTAACATTTTGTCTCATTTTGGATGCCCCAGAAAAATTATAGCTAACAATGCAGCGGCTTTCATATCCAAAAGGCTCATAGATTTTTGTAATCAATATCATATTACTTTGGGACACTCAATGGATTATTATCCACAGGTAAATGGGCTAGCTGAGTCTTCTAAAAAAAGTTTGGTGAACATTCTCAGAAAGACACTACAGGAAAACAAGAAATCATGGCATAATAAGTTGGTTTTCGCACTTTGGGCTGACAGAATAAGCACCAAAAGATCGATTGGTATGTCTCCATACCAGTTGGTGTATGGCATCGAGGTAGTTTTTCCCCTTTCATTAGGAGTTTTAATCATGAAACTATTGCAAGAAACACAAGAAGAACCAAACTATGTCCAACGAAGAATAAATCAAATGATCCACCTAATGCAATCTAGAGAAGAAGTTTACAACATAACTCAAGTGATCCAGGAAAATATTAAAAAGATATATGACAAGAGAACCAACGAGAATAACTTTGAATTGGGTGATCTAGTTTTGAGATGGGACTCCAGAAATGAAGATAAAGGTAAACATGGAAAGTTCGATAGCTTGTGGAAGGATCCTTACACCATTCAGGCCTTCAGAGGAAATAATTCTTTTTTACTTGCTAATAGTGATGGATCAGACCTGCCAGGGGGACCTATAAATGGTAGGATGTTGAAGCATTACTTGCCACCTCAGTAGAAGAGATCACCATTCCATTCCATTGTACATATCATTTCTTTTACGAGTATTTTAGGTGTAAGTGTTTTTGTTCAGGTGTTTGAAGCCCGCAGAGAAGGCCCTAAGACATTGAATAATACCATCAAAATTTCAAAATAAAGCCATTCAGACAACAGAAGAAACTCTAGAGGAAGTTTTTCAAGACAACAAGAAACGGGATTCTTGGCATCTCGCAAGGAGGATACCATCCCCAGGTGGAGCGACTATTATAACCCTATAATTTATAGGATCAATTGGTGATTTTGATTTTATTCCTTTAGTGTTTTTGGCTAGCAGATATTGTTGTATTCTAAAAAAAAAAAATGAAAAGAAAAGAAAAAGAAAAAATGAAAAATAAAAGAGGGAAAAAAACAAAAGAAAATGTATAAAAGCCCCATGAAATGACAATGACTTGATCCATATAGTTTAAACATGGCCAAGTCCTTTAAATTTAAGTATCTAGGATTAGTGAATAAGCTTGGCTAAATTGTCTAACCTTAGCCAAGTAATCAGGTTAGTTAGTGAATAAATTTGACCAAATAGTCTAATCTTGGTCAAATAGCCCCTAGGTAGAGTATTTTCTTAGTCCAACGGTCTAAGCTAGGCTAAAGGTGCAAATGAGTAGGTTAGGACATAGGTTAGACAGTTTCCTTTCATTAAAATATGTAATATGATCGATGAAAAATGCATGATTTGTTATGATGAAATGTTTTTCTAACCTCATGGGGATAAAAAGAAAAAGAAGCAGTGCACAAAACCCATAAAAAGT